>SJYQ01000150.1:556603-592811 GCA_006410935.1 Redunca redunca | reverse complement strand
TAGCTCAGTAATTGCCTGCAGTGGGTGTAGTTGCACTGTGGCATGTGGGATCTTAGTTCCCATGACCAGGGATCAAACCCATATCCCCTGTGTTGGAAGAGGATTCTTTCTGTTAAGATTTGTTTGTTTGTTTGGCTGTGCTGGGTCTTCCTTGCTGTGGCAGTGGGGCTTTCTCTACTTGCAGAGAGAAGGGTGCTACTGTTCTGTTATCTTGCAGGGGCTTCTCATTGGAGTGGCTTCTCTTGGGCTCAGTAGTTGTGGCGCACAAGGCTTAGTTGCTCTGAGGTATGTGGGATCTTCCCTGGACCAGGGATAGAACTGTGTCCAGTGCATTGGCGGGCAGATTCTTAATCACTAGACAACCAGCAAAGCCCTGGAAGAGGACTCTCAACCACTGGGCCACCAGGGAAGTGGACTTTTCTCATTGTATCCTTTCATTGTACTTTATTTATCCGTTTTGGCAGTGCTGGGTCTTGGTTGCTGTGCAGGCTACTCTCTAGTTGCCACTGAGGCACCAGGAAAATCCTCCTTTAAGAGCTGCTCTTTCTTCTAGTGCCTTCTTTACCTCTTGGGCAGCTCTTTATACACATATATCTTAGTGAGACTAAAAATAGCCAGCACTGTACTAACTGTACTATTCCTGTGCTCTTTTATAGATGTAGAAACTGGGATAAATAACTTGCCTGAGTTCAGTTTAGTTCAGTTCAGACACCCAGTTGTGTCCAACTCTACAACCCCATGGACTGCAGCACAGTAGGCTTCCCTGTCCAACACCAACTCCTGGAGTTTACTCAAACTCATGCCCATTGAGTCCATGATGCCATCCGACCGTCTCATCTTCTGTCGTCCCCTTCTCCTCCCACCTTCAATCATTCCCACCATCAGGGTCTTTTCAAATGAGTCAGTTCTTCACATCAGGTGGCCAAAGTATTGGAGTTTCAGCTTCAGCATCAGTCCTTCCAATGAATATTCAGGACTGATTTTCTTTAGGATGGACTGGTTGGATCTCCTTGCAGTCCAAGGGACTCTCAAGAGTCTCCTCCAACACCACAGTTCAAAAGCATCAATAATTCAGCACTCAGCCTTCTTTATAGTCCAGCTCTCACATCCATACATGACTAAAGTTCAAGGTACTAATAATAGGCTGTGTAGCTCCAAAGCCTTTGCTCTTAAACACCATGTCATCCTACCCTGAAAGCTAGTGTTCCCCAGGGATTTGGCCCTTGGCCTGGGCCTCTTCCACTGCACACTCTCCCTGATGGTTTCCACTTTCACCTGAGGCCTTCCCTGTTTGTCTTTCTTTTGAGACCAAGCCCACTTAACCATTCAGTGACTGGACAACTACACTTGAATATCCCATTGGCACCTCAATATCAACTTGTCCAGAATGCACTTCACTGGCTTGCTCCTAAGTCTATTCTTGTATAGTCAATGAAAACAGCCAATGATACCTCCATTCCCTAGACATCCAAACCAGAAACCTAGATTTCATCCTCAGCTCCTCCCTGTTTCTCATTCTCAATATCCAATTAATACACCCCTTTCCAGCCTTTTCAATCTACTCCAGCCCAACTGCCATAGTGTTTGGAACAAGGGATCGTTTTTGAATGCAACTTTTAATATAATAGTCCCATTGTGAAGAACCCCCCAGTAACTTCCCTTGGTCAGGATAAAGTGAAGGCTCCTTAGTATGGAACATAGGTCCCTTCATGAGCTGATTCCTACTTATCTTTCCAGACTCATCTTTCTCCACCTCTCCCTTCTGCTATGATCCACAGGTTCAACCTGTAGGATCTATTATGTAATAAAGACAGCCAAATTTATTCCTTCATGTTTCTAAAACAAATGTGTGTTAACAATAAAGAAATACAAGCATGATACATATATACAAAAATATTTAGGTATAATCACAGGAAGCACCTGGGAAATTTCAGCACATCTTAATTCAAACTTAGTTTAGGATTTCAGGGAAAATGACAGAATAAAGACCTCTGAAAATTCTCTCTTCTGTTCATAAAATAAATGAGAAAACTGGTTTGAAAATTGGCCAAAATATGAGACCTCTCTGGTGGTCTAGTGGTTAGGACTCCAGGCTTCCACTACAGAGGGCATGGGTTTGACCCATGGTCAGGGAACTAGGATCCCGCATGCCACGCAGCATGCCTAAATAAATAAATGAAAAATAAAAATGGTCAGAATCAACATTTTCAAAACTCTGAAAATTAAACAAGGCTTGCAGTAATCTGGGGTGCTATTTTTTTTTTTTTTTATCCAGTAAAAACACCGACATCTCAGTAAGAATACTGAGCTTCATACTGTTCTAACTTAAGGGTTTAAAATTATAGTGTTTAAGTCTGTCTTTAGTCCCTTGCCCCTAACTCCGTGGTACCTTTGAAAACCAGGATCCCACAACCAAGGTGAAAATCAGCAGCCTGGCAGCCACCAGAGAGGGCAAAATTGGGTTGGAATTCCTTCAAGGCCTCAAATCCAGAGAATCTAAATTATCTGACCTGTCTCATGCTCCTCTGGGGCTTCCCTGGTGACCCAGCGGTAAAGAATCTGCCTGCCCCTGCAGGAGATGCGGATTTGACCCCTGAGTCAGGAAGGCCCCTGAAGAAGGAAATGGAAACTCACTCCAGTGTTCTTGCCTGGAAGATTCCATGGACAGAGGAGCATGGTAGGCTACAGTCCATGGCGCTGCAAAGAGCTGACATGACTGAGCAACTAACACTTTTACTTTTTTCACTTTTCATGTTTTTCTGCATGACCTCACTTGTAAGTTTGCCTTATTTGACCTGACTTGAGGCCAGAAGCCTTCTTCTGGAGATGTTTGTCGAAAGTATTTAGAGGCAGCTGCCTAACTTTAGGTGGCTGCTTGGAGGTAGCAGATAATGATAAGGGCAAACAATAGGCAAACCAAGAAGCTTGAAAGAAAAAGCTAGGGCCTCAGTTGTCCATATAAGGATACCTCATTTTACTGCTCTATACTTTTTTGTGTCTCACAAATGTTGTGACTTTTAAAAACTGAAATTTTGTGGCAACCTTATTGGCACCATTTTCTCCTGGGTTTGCTCACTTTGTGTCTCTATGTCACATTTTGGTAATTCTCACAGTATTCCAAACTTTCTTCATTATTATTATATTTGTTATTATGATCTGTGATGTCAGTGATCTTGAATGTTACTAAGGCCCAGATGATGGGTAGCACTTTTTCAGTTCAGTGCAGTTCAGTTCAGTCGCTTAGTCGTGTCCGACTCTTTGTGACCCCATGAATCGCAGCACGCCAGGCCTCCCTGTCCATCACCAACTCCCAGAGTTCACTCAGACTTGCGTCCATCGAATCGGTGATGCCATCCGGCCATCTCATCCTCTGTCGTCCCCTTCTGCTCCTGCCCCCAGTCCCTCCCAGCATCAAAGTCTTTTCCAATGAGTCAACTCTTCACATGAGGTGGCCAAAGTACTGGAGTTTCAGCTTTAGCATGAGATAATTTTTAAATTAAGGTCTGTACATTGGCTTTTCAGACATAGTGCTATTGCACATTGCAGTACAGTACAAACATAACTTTTATGTAAAGTGGGAAACTGAAAAATTCATGTGACTCACTTTATTACAATATTTACTTTATTGTGGTAGCCTGGAACTGAACCTACAAGATCTCTGAGGTCTACTTATAGAGGCTTTGAAAAGCCCAGAGGTATTTCTGGGAGTCTGGAAAGCCATGCACATGTCTGTGGCTGTGTGCATACTCAGGGCTGTACATGTGCCCAGGAGAGACCTGAGAACCCACTGGCTGACCTTGAGGCTCTGTGCAAGCAGGAAGGAAAGGCTAAGGCTGAGTTCTCAACTGCCTGGCTAAGTGTTGAAGGTATACACAGAGCTTCTTGACAGCGACTGAGAAGTTAATTGGATCTAGGCATTCATGGAAGTATCTGTATAATTATTAGCTGACCATTAAGCTATTTGAGCAGAAACTTCCGTGGTAACACATGACTTTAAGGAATTCATTTAGAAAAGTCACTGAAGCAAACAGCGGCAACTATATCTGGGAGAGAGTGGAATCTGATATGCAGAACTGACACATTATATTAAGTGTCTAGTTCTCAACAAAAAATTACAGTTCAAAGAACTAACAAAATACAGTCATGCCCAGGAAAAAAACATCAAAGTAAATGTCCCTGAGGAAGCCAAGACATTGGACTTAAAAAGACAAAGACCTTTTTTAAAATAAGATGTTTTTAAAATATTCACAAAACTAAAGGAAACAAAGTCTAAACAACTAAAGGAAGGTATGAGAATTATGTCTCATCAAATACAGAATATCAACAAAGAGATAGTAATTATCTTTAAATGAAAAGCCTGGAATTAAAAGATATAATAAATGAAATGGATGGGCTCAACAGCAGCTATAAACAGGTAGAAAAAAGAGCCAGAAAGTGATGATAGATCAACTGAGATTAACAGTCTGTGGGTTTAAGAGAAAAAAAATGAAGGGACATGAACAGATCCTCAGATTTCTTTGAGATACCTTCATGCATTCCAATATGCACAAAATGAGAGTTCCAGACAGAAAGTACAGAGAGAAAGGGAGGGAAAGTATTTCTGAAGAAATAATGATCCAAAACACCCAAATTTGATGGAAAACACTAATCTACATGTCTAAACATCTGAACAAATTCGAAGTGGAATAAACTCTAAGACATCTACACCTAGACATATCATAATGATAAAACTATAGAAAGACAGAGAAAATCTTAAAAGCAGAACAACTAAGATATCTATTCAAATCCTTCATCCAAGTCTTGGTAACAATTTTGAAATAATTCACATGTCATGTAATTCTGCCACTTAAATTATACAGTTCAGTAACTTTCAGTGTATTCACAGAGTTGGGTCACCATCACCACCAATTCCAGAACATTTTCCGTACCTCAAAAAAAGAAACCCATACCCTTTGCTGTCAGCCTCCACTCTTACCTTTTCCCCCAACCCTAGGTAACTACCAAAAAAAATTTACTTTGTTTCTTGACAGTTTTGCCTTTTCTAGACATTTCTAATAATGGCATAATAGAATGTATAGTCTTTCATATAATCATTGATTATACTTGTTTCTTATGATCAATGACTATACTTCGTAGCTTCCCTGGTGGCTCAGAGGTAAACCATTTGTCTACAATGCTGGAGACCTGGGTTCAATCCCTGGGTTGGGAAGATACCCTGGAGAAGGAAATGGCAGCCCACTCCAAGACAATTGCCTGAAAAATCCCATGGACAGAGGAGCCTGGTAGTCTACAGTCCATGGGGTCACAAAGAGTTGGACATGACTGAGCGACTTCACTCACTTCACTCACTCATACTTCTTTCACTTCACATAGTATTTTCAGGGTTCATCCATGTCGTCAAACGTGCAAGTCCTTCATTCATCTTACTACTGAATAATATTGTTTCATGGGTATACACCTGTGGGTCATTTCCACCTTTTTGTTCTTATGGTTTATGCTGTTACGAACATCAGTATACAAGTGGACATCCGTTTTCTTTCCTCAGGTATATATCTAGGAGTGGAATTGCTGTGTCAAATGGTAAGTCTACACTTAACTTTTTGAGGAACCATCATATTGTTTTCCAAAGTGCTATACCACTTCACATTTCCACCAGCAGCACGTAAGGGTTCTAATGTCTCCACATCCATGCTGCTACTTGTTATTGTCTCTTTTTAAAATTTTAGCCATCCTAGTGGAGGTGAAATGGTATCTCATTGGGATTTTGAGTTTGACTTTGATGTCTGACGGAGTGTAGGGGAGGTGGGGAAATGACTTATAGCAGAAGTGGCCTTTGGAGAGCCTAGCAGTGTCGGGGGCACTGAATTCCCGGTGGTGACAGTGTTGTAGGCATCCTGCCTGGCCTCTGATTCCTACTCATTTTCAGACCTTGCTTCTCCAGTCTCTCCACAGAGTCCCTGAAGCACAAAAGTTTTTATTTGATGAAGTCCAGTGTATTTGTTTTTTGTCTTTAGTTGCTTGTGTTTTAGATGTCATATTTAAAAAAATGCACAAAGATTATGAAGATTTACATCTGTGTTTTCCTCTAAGAGTTTTATAATTTTAGTTCTTTCAGTTACATCTTTGATCCATTTTGAGTTAATTTTTATAATATCGTATGAAATAGGATGTCCAACTGTGTTCTTCTGCATGGATGTCTAATTGTCTCAGCACTATTTGTGGTATGGTCATAATATTTAAATGGGTTGATGTTTATCGCCAGTCCTTTTATGTGGCTTTTCTAAACTGATTACTCTTTTGACCGAATTTCATTCTCAAATAGTTGTTGCTAGTTTTGTTGTTTTGAAATTTTCTTTATGGATGTCAAATTCCTTTAAGCTTTTCATGTTTGAGAATATCTGCTTTTGTCTTTATCCTTGAACAATATTTTATCTGGGCTTGATATTCTTGGGTCACATTTTCATTTGCTCAGAATTTCATAAACACAGCTCCACTATTTTCTTCAATATTGCTTTGGAGAAACAGAGGCTAACCAGATTTGTTTTAACTACCCTAAATATGGCTCACTTTGTCTGTTTGAAAGTCTAAAAAAAAATAGTTTATTCTTGAAGTCTAATAACTTAACTATGGATATATCTTAACATTGAGTAATTTTTTTCTTTTTTTTGAGTAATTTTTGTGTTCAGTGATTTCATCAAAATTTCAGGGAACACATCTGCAGATTCACATCTTTCTTCATTTTAGGAAAATTCTCTTTGTTTACATATTCTAGCCTTCCACTCAGTGAGTTCTTTATTGGGGATAACAGTTCTCTTTATGATGAATTACTTTGTATGTCTTCCATGTTTATTTATTTATTTAATTGGAGGTTAATTACTTTACAATATTGTATTGGTTTTGCCATACATCAATATGAATCCACCACGGGTATACACGTGTTCCCCATCCTGAATCCCCCTCCCTCCTCCCTCCCCGTACCATCCCTCTGGGTCATCCCAGTGCACCAGCCCCAAGCATCCAGTATCATGCATCGCACCTGGACTGGAGATTTGTTTCATATATGATATTATACATGTTTCAGTCTGTCTTCCGTGTTTATTAGCATCTCTCCAAGTTCTTGAAGCTTTGTCATTTTCATCTCAATCTTTTGTGATTATCTCAAGCCAGAAATAGACCCACACACATGTAGCCAACTAATTTTTGGCAAATATGAGAAAGTAATTTAATGGTCAAAGGATACCCTTTCCCACAAATGGTGCTGGAGCAATTGGATATTTCTAGATACCCTCCCCACTTCCCTCAGTGGATCTCAGCCTAAATCACACACCTTATATAAAAATCAACTAAAATTGAATCATAGACTTAAACATAAAACTATAAAACTTTTAGAAAAACACATAATATAAAATCTTTGGGATGTAGGGCTAGGTGAAGAATTTTTAGTCTTGATATCAAAAGTTAATTTCCTGGGTGTGATATTGTATTACAGTTATGAACAATATTACTGTTGGACAAGATAGATAAAGGGTACATAAGATCTCTGTATATTATTTCTTACAATTGCACGTGAATCTACAATTACTTCAAAATAAAAAGTTGAATTTTAGGCAAAAAAGAAGTTACAGTTCCAAAAAATTTTGTGTTGTGGGAGAAAAACCATGTGGGAAAAGTACTGTTTCTATCTACTGATCATCATGTATCACAGTCAAGCACTCATACACACACACACACACACACACACACACACACACACGTCACAGAGGTTCTTACAAATCGATATAGGAAGAGAAATTTAGAATTGTTCATCTGGGCATAACTAATAAGGTAATAAAGCAAATTGCAAATGAATTGGAGTAAAAAAATCTTTGCATGTTTCACAAAGCTTTCCTGATCCAGCATTTTCTACAGTGGCCCTCTAATGAGGAGGGAGCTATTAGCAAACTGTGAGGTGTGTAATGCGACAGTTGGAGCAGCCCCCTGCATCTGGCTATGGTACTGGCAGCCTTTGTGCCCAGTGTGGACTCACTGAAGTGCTTTAGCTTTATTTCCTTTTGTTGTTTTGCCTCTTAATGGAGGTTACACTGAGTGGGAAGGAGGCCCTGAGTTGAATGTATAATCACCATGGGAACAGAAGCCACAGTCAAGCCCTGAGAATGTACTCATGCCCCCTCCACATGACTATTGTCAAAGTCCTTCTTATGCAATTTTTTCTATGTCCTGAATGTTTCTGAGTGTGAGTGTGTGAAAGTGTGTCTATATTTGTCATTCTTATAGATGACCTGATTTGTCCTTGAGGACAGAGGCAGAGGAAAATGTAGGGTACTTTATACAAACAATTTCACATCCTTCAAAGTTCTGCTTTGTGTTTATTAACTAGGAATCAATTATAAACAAGTGTGGTAGAAGAAAAGTAATTGCTGAAAACTCTGAACTCCCACTGACATCCACTCATGCCACTGTGTCTCTTCTATAGGAAATTAAGTCCAGCATTTATGATGATAGCAAAATCTGATTTTCTGTCTTCCTCACCTTCATTTTCTGCTAGTCCAGATGACTCCTCATTTCGAGGATCTTTGTCTTTCTAGGACTCTCAAATCATGAATTGCCTCCTCATCTTGTTCTCCGTTGATTATCCATTCAGTGCTCCTTGACTCACATTGGATTGATATGTACTAAATGTTTCTTCCCCTGGGCTCCATCTACTCCACAAACCTTCCCAGAGACTCTGTCTTTTTTGTAGTGAAGACCTACAGTGCCTTCTGAAAAGATATTCTGCTATGGATGACTCCAGTAGGGTGTGTGTGTGCGCTCAGTCACTAAGTCACATCTTTAGGATAGACTTAAACTTATTAAATCTTCTTGGGAAGCATCCAACGGGTCTGGTAGAGAAGGAATGTAGAAGACAGAGTGTAGGTTCTAATTTAATATTGGAGAAGCTTTTATAAAGATCTCAACACAAATACACCTATGAAATCACCTGGGTCACAGGATGCTATTCAACAGACATGAGTATAAGATTCTTACAAAAGTGAGAATTAAACCTATTTTCAACATTTTTCTCCATTATCTGGTACCTGAGAAAAGAATAGGCAATTCAGAAACTATAGGAATGATGATCTTCCAATTAAGTAATTTAGATTTCCTGGCAGGGGCTCACCTGGTGTCTAGTGGTTGAGAATCTGCCTGCCAATACAGGGGTCAAGGGTTCAATCCCTGTTTCAGGAAGGTCCCGCATGCCACGGAGCAACTAGGCCCCCTGCGCCACAGCTACTGAGCCAGTGCTCTACAGCCCATGAGCCACAATTACCGAGCCCCTGCACTGCAAGTACTGAAGCCCACTGCACTTAACAGCCCATGCTCGGCAACAAGAGAAGCTACTGCAATGAGAAGCCCATGCACCGCAACGAAGAGTAGACCCTGCTTTCTGCAATGAGAGAAAGCCAGCACGTAGCAAGGAAGACGCAGCACAACCAGAAATAAATAAGTGAAACTTTAGGTTTCCAGTCAACCTGGAACAGAGAAGCTAGTCAAGTCAGTTTGGTTTTCTCTCTACCTGGATCTCTTGTCTGCATCCCTCTCTCCTTAACCCTGGCTGATTTCACCAGGTTCGTATAGATAGCTAGTGGCAGTAGTATTGTTAGTCACTCTGTCATGTCCGACTCTTTGTGATCTCATGGACTGTAGCCCACCAGGCTCCTCTGTCCATGGAATTCTTCAGGCAAGAATACTGGAGTGGGTTGCCGTGCGCTTCTCCAGGGGATCTTCCCGACCCAGTTATCAAACCTGGGTCTCCCGCTTTGCAGGTGGATTCTTTACCGTCTGAGCTACCAGAGATAGCTAACTGTAAAGTATAATTTAATATAAAGGTGTTTTTATTAATTCCTACCAAATCCGTAAGCTGGCATGAAACTCTTTTCTGTTGATCTCTTTTTAGTTTCAGTGTGTGGTGGCCAGAATTCTAAGATGACCCCCAATGACCCATGCCCTAATATAATCCCCTCCCATTGACTCTCATTCCTGTGATTAGATTACATTATATGGCAAGTGTGAAGGGATTTTCCAGAAGGAATTAAAGCTCCTAGTTAACTGAGTTTAAGTTAATCAGATAGCCCTGGGAAGACTTCACCTAATAGGTGAGCCCTTTCACAGGGTCTGGAGGTAAGACATTCTACTGCTAGCTTTGAAGAAGTAAGAAATAAGAGTTCTGCAGCCACAAAGAAGTGAATTCTTCCAACAACCGTGTATACTTCAAAGAGGACCCCAAACCTCAGATGAGACCCCAACCCTGAACTGACACTTTGATTGTAGTTTTGTGAGACCCTGGAGCAGAGAACTCAGATAAGCTTACTCAGGTAAGCATGCTCAGCCTCCTTTGAAACCTGTGAAATCGTAGATGGACGTGGTAAGCCCCTAAATTTGTGTTGACTTGTGCCGCCATAGAAAACTAATACACAATTTAATCTCCAGAAGTTTAGTTAGCTGTTGCAGAGTGGCTATTTTGTTTCCTTGCGTCACTCCAAATCTTTGTTGTGACGAGACAAAGAATCAAGGAACGTACACTCCGGTGACACTTGCTTTATTGTCAGTTTCTTTCAGTATGCCCTACTAGCCACCAGGAAAAAAAAGCATCCCCAAGACCAGGCTTTAAGCCTGTGTTTTGCTTATTATAGACAAAAAAGGGAGAAATAATATAAATATAAATTCTTGTTTTGATCTTCCATCAGGATATAAAACTTCCCTCATTACAGACTTTTCATTACCAAATTCTGCTGGTTCTATGATCAAAATATATCCTGAGTCCATCTTTTCCTTTCAATTCCCATTCCACTGTAGTCAAAACCACTATCCCTTGTAGCCCAGACGTCTATAAACCAGCCTCCTATCTGGTTTCCCAGCGTCCCCCCTTTCCTCCTCAGTCATTCCTGACCAGTCCAAAGAGCTATAAAAACAATGTGGGGAGAATTATGTCTCTTCCCCACTTAAAGCCTTTCAGTGCTTTTTCATTGTCCTTAGGATAAAATCCAAAATGACCTGGGCTTTCCCAAAAATAATCTAGATCCACTTTCTTCTGCAGCCCAGTTCTCCAGCCCTGCTGATCTTTTTGTTTTTCATCAGACACATGTTGTCTCTTGAGCCTGGGATACACGTTTTTTGGCTAACTCTCCCTCATCCTTCAAGTCTTCACTCGAAAGTCACTTCTTCAACAAAGCCTCCCCAGACACCCTGCAGCGGATGCTGTCGATGCCCCGCCTCACCCGGTGTACCCAGGCAGTGGACAGCCCTTAGCCCCTGCAGGTGTGGCTGCTGCTAACTGCTCACACCTGCGCCTTTCTCTAGAGCACTGCCTTTGACTGATGAGAACTGCCTGGCTGGAAAATGCTTGGGAGGTTATTCTCCCCCAGGAAGGTGGTCTTAACCAACTGTCAGCTGAGGCAGGAGTAAAGCAGCTCAGGCCTCTTGCTTCTGAGCAGGACGGATCTGGTTCTGAACTGAAGCTTCGGAGCTCCTGGTGGGATCAGGCTGTAGCTAAAGTTCCCCTGAAACCCCGTCTTTGCCCAGATTCTCCCCCTCCCCTCATTCTGCTGCTGTTACTCCCGGACTCCTGAGAGTGCTCTCTCAATGAATCACTTGCACAGGCATCCCCACTTCAGGCTCTGCTTCTAGAGAACTTGCCCTAAGATGCCCACAGTAGAAGTGACATTCCTCATTTTTGTCTCATGTCCACCTTCTTTTCCTTCACTGCACTTTTCACAAATATCAATTTTATGTTTGCTTGTGGATTAATTCATTGCACCTGTTAGCCCTGACCTCTTATTAGCCCTGGCCTCTGTGAGAGTGAGGACCATGCTTATTTTACCCACCTCTGTTTTACCCCAACAAGTTGCACCATGTCTAGTCCCGTGGGGGAACTCATAAGTTGTTGAACAGATGAATAAATTATTGATTTTGGTGTCTGTCTTCAAGATGAGCATAGCTGGTAATGGATAAAATGCATACATGGTACCTTGGACTATGACTTGGAAGTTGTATGGGGCTCCTTTATGTGTTTATAAGTGGAAGCACTTAGAAAACTAAACTTCACTAATTTACATTCTTTGCTCAGGAGGAGGAGGGTGGAGGAGTAGAAAATAGTATGGGAGGTGGTGGTGTTTCTTTATTCACATTAGAGAGGTGAGAAAACTGAGGTTCAAGGGGATTAGGCCACTTGCCAAGGTACAAAATGAATGAAAGTCTGAACTTTGAATCTAATCTCAGGCTTTCTGACTCTAAAATCCATGCTCTCCTCCTCCAAGGGTTTCTTTCTCTCTCAGCCTCCTAGCTTATTTAATTAAATTATCTTGGACCAAATATAGTAAAGGTTTAAATATATGAATTTTGAGTTAATGTTAAAACTGGATATAAATTTTAAAATCCTCTTAGTCTTATGAACTGCCAGTCAATCTATAATAATGTACTGAACATCTATGTTAAACATTGATCTCATCATGATGAAAAAGGGAAATTAATCGGAGATGATTTTTAAAATTAAAGTACAATTGACTTGCAATATTGTGCTAGTTTCAGGCATACAGAAAAGTGATTCAGTTTATATATATACACATACACATATATATGTATATAATTTCAGATCCTTTTCCGTTCTAGGTTATTACAAGATATTGAATATAGTTCCCTGTCCCATATAGTAAATGCTTGTTGTTTATCTATTTTATATATAGTGGTGTGTATCTGTCAATCCCATTCTAATTATCCTGTCCCCTTTCTCTTTGGGAACCATAGATTTGTTTTCTATGTCTGTGTGTCTGTTTCTGTTTTGTATTCATTTGTATTACTTTTTAGATTCCATATATAGGTGATATCATATATTTGTCTTTCAGTGACTTTGCTTAGTATGATATTCTCCAGATCCATCCATATTGCGCAAATGCCAATATTTCATTCTTTTTTATGACTGAGTAATACTATATTGTGTGTGTGTGTGTGTATACCACACCTTCTTTGTAAGTAGAGATGATTTTGATTTTGAATTTGCTGCTGGCCCAGTTGTTCCAAGGTCACCTGATGGAATTAAATGTACCTGTGTTTCAAGGACTGGAACAGTAGCGTAGCCTCTGTATCTCCAGTTTCATCTCCCTCAAAGCCATGCTTCACCCCAGAGTGTTTTTTTTAGTTGAATTATAGTTGGTTTACAGTGTTGTGCCAACCTCTGCTGTACAGCAAAGTGAGTCAGTTACACACACATGCATATTCTTTTCTTTAATAGTCTTTTCCATTATAATTCATACCAGGAGACTGGATATAGTTGCTTGTGCCATACAGTGAGAGTTTGTTGTTTATCCAGTCTAAATATAATAGCATCTACCTACCCCACACTCCCAGTCTATCTCTCTGCCCCTCCCTCGTCCCCCTTGGCAACCACAAGTCTGATCTCTACGTCTGAGTCTCTTCCTGTCTTGTAGATGGGTTCATTAGTGCCATATTTTAGATTCTATATATCTCTTTCTGACTTCACTTAGTATGATAATCTTCAGGTCCATCCATGTTGCTGCAGACTTTATTTTGTTCTTTTTATGGCTGAGTAGTATTCCATTGTGTGCAGAATACATCATTTCTATCCATCCATTTATCTATTGGTCAAGATTTAGGTAGCTTACTTGTTTTGGCTATTATGAATAACACTGCTATGAACATTGGGGAATATATATATATACACTCTATATTCTTTTTTTCTCCTTTCTCCCTTCCTTTTTAAAATACATATGGCAGCATATTATATACAACATTCAACTCCTGTTTTTTTAAAACAATATATCTCAGAGATCATTGTATAGCACTGCAGTAAGATCTTAAATTTTTAGAATCTTTTAATATACAGTTTTAAATATACCACTTTAAATTATAAATATAGAATTACATAGGGTTCTACTGAATTGATGTGTGATTATTTAACTAATCCCCAGTGATGGATTTATGTGTTCAGTCGCTAAGTCATGTCTGACTCTCGTAACTTTCTCCTCATCTCTTGCTATTATAAAACAGTGCTGCTGTAGATGACTACATATACACATCATATTGTATTGAAATTATCTCCCTATGGTCTATCTTGACTTAGGCTCTAAGTTCCTCTGAGGCAGGAAATGATGCTTTATGCATCTCCAAATTTACCTGCTTTTAGCAGGGCTTGGCATGTGTTAGGTGTGTAGTTAAAGTTGGCTGGAGTGAAGTTATTATGTAAGGAACAAGCCAGTCTCCACATGCTTTGCTGCCTGTCCAGGTCTGGGAATCACTGGACCTGCGGGCCCCAAAGGGTCTGTTGGGTTATCCTCTACCCTTCTCCCTCATCCGTCTGTCCTCTGCCCTGATCTCTGTACCCAGGTGGGAGCTGAGCTACATCACCATCCAGGCTCCCCACCTCTGGCTTCCCCTAGGGTTCATCTGATAGGAGGCACTGCCAAGGGATGGGGAGTGAGAGATGGAAGTTCTTCTTCCTGATGCTTCCCTGCCTCAGAGTTCAGCCCAGCAGTGGTTCTGTCTTCCTCTGCGTAGGACTACAGCTCCCTCCCTTCACAGCTCCAGCACTCACAACACTGTCTTCTGCCCTTGCCCTTCACGCCCAAAGTAGTACCAAGCCCACTGTCAGTCCTGGGTGGTTGTGATCTCCGGTGGCCTGCAGAGGCTTGAAGCAGGATTTCAGTTCCCAGCCAGAGATTGAAGTCAGGGTGCAGCTGTTAGAATGCTGAACCCTAACCACTAGACCACCAGGGACCAGTGGCCAGTGACAAGGCCCCTTGCCCTTAGCCTTTGTAGAAATGAATTCCCTCAAAGACAGAAAAGAGTGAGACAAGTAAAGTGTTTATTAGGAGAGAAGAGAGTATGTGTGTACAGGCGCACACGGGCAGCTCAGAGAGAGCCACATGCCTGTGGCAGTTTGAATCCGTCATGTGGGGCATTTCTTCCAGGCTTCCTGTGGCCAGTTCCCTTGCTTTGCCTGGTTCTGAGCCCATATTTGCTTTATCTCGGGGTCCTCCCCTGTGTCCGTGCACATCTCTTAGTCAAGATGTATTCTGGTGAAGAGGCCTGTGGGTAGGTTGACATCATTTACTATGAGGGGTCACCACCTCCCTTTTAACTCCGAGGAGCATTTCTGCACATGTGAGGTCGGAAAGGTCTCCTTGACCTTGAGAATGAGAAACATGTGGTCTCTTACCTGGGCAGGGCTCAGCTCCTCCTCATCTTCACTTGGAGTATCTCTCCACAGGGGACAAGCTCCAGCTGCTCAGCCCCGGGCCCATCTATCTCCTGCCTCAGTTCTTCATCCCTTTTTGGATCCCTTAACCCTGCCCATGTCCCTGTAAATCATCTTGCCACTAAATTATCTTCACTTAAACCCTTTGCATAGAATCCTGTCTTCTGCCAGAACCGTCCCTGATTTAAGGTCTCTTCTGAATCTGAGATTCTACCATTCTAAGCCTTGATAGTTTCCCAACTCACTTTTGAGATATAACAAAATCTGGCTAAATAGGCAGTTAAACCATAACTGATTGCCCAAAGATTTATAACAACAGTAACAAAGTAGTGGTGAGAAAATGAAGCACCTAAACCCCTGCCCCCTTGTCCTACTGTGACTGCTTTGCCAGCATCAGCATTTGTCATTTAGCCAGGAATGTTTAATAAAAAATAAGCACAGAATTCAAAGAGTATTTCAAAGACTTCTGCCTAGCAGAAGTTCTTTTCACTCATTGAAGCAGCAGATAGGAACTGAAAAAGCAAGCAAATAAGACCAGAAAAATTTTATGTGAATTAAGCAGTATGCTGCTTTATATACTTCTTATAATGTACATAGTGCTCACACGGTGTGAACATTTCTTGAATAGCTGTTCATTAGTGGGCTGTGAATTGCACTTTTTTTTTTATATCTATAGGTTGTTCTCCAACCAATTAAGTTGAAAATAGGGTTTTTTCCTCAGATTAATAGCTGAGCAATAGCCTGGAGAGTCTTCAAGGCATTGAGATTGATTCTTTGTACTTTTGAATTGTTAAGGAAATCTGGCTTAAAGTAAAACATAATGGCTGCAGATTGCAATGTTCCTCATTAGCAAAGCTCAGGCTTTTGAAAGGAGTGATTTAGGATTTTCCTTCAGGGAGGATCAGGCTGCAATATCTATACACAGTTTTTGCTTCTAGACGTTAGTTACCAAGAACTTTAGAGAACACACAAAATGTAGATATGTCACTTTGTCTCAAATCAGGGTGCTTCTAAGATAGCAGACCTTTTCAGGCATGAATGATTCATGAAATCATTTCTCCACCTTAAAAAAATGTTGAGGGGAATGACAGACAAAATGATTCATTTATTTACAGCATGTAAATGGAGGTTTCTTTGGGAAAATATATGCTATATATATGCACATGTAGGAGAAGCAATGGCACCCCACTCCAGTAACCCCATGGATGGAGGAGCCTGGTAGGCCGCAGTCCTTGGGGTAGCGAAGAGTCGGACTCAACTGAGCGACTTCACTTTCACTTTTCACTTTCATGCATTGGAGGAGGAAATGGCAACCCACTCCAGTGTTCTTGCCTGGAGAATCCCAGGGACGGGGGAGCCTGGTGGGCCGCCGTCTATGGGGTCGCACAGAGTCGGACACGACTGAAGAGACTTAGCAGCAGCAGCAGCAGCATGCACATGTATATAGATTACATACATATATAGGAAACTGAGTCCTCCTAAAATCAAGTTCCCATGCTGAGTTTATGATTAACTTCTCTATCTAAAACTTTATTCCCTTTCTTGTCCTGCCAGTTATTATTATTGTATATAAAAGTGATATTATTGTATATACAACTAATAATTACTCAGTTTATATGGGAGTTAAGTTTCCCATGAAAAGTTTCTCTTAAGTCCTCAAAACAACCAGGTGGTCAGCTGGTATGATTACCTTACGGATGAGGAAACTGGGGATCTGAGAAGCTAAGATGACACAGCTTTGAAGAAATAGAGAAATGCTAAAAACAACCTAGAACTCTGACCAAATTCTATGCTTCATGGCTTCCATTATTCTAAGGCTTTACTTCTACGAAATGTCTCAGAAATTTCTCAGAACAACCTCAGCCTTGAATTTTATGGTATTGAAGACATGAGTTCATTTAATATTGATGAAATAAAATTCATATTTTAAGGTAAGACAAAAATTTAAACATAAAACTTTTCTCTGCCCATTTGGACCTCTTCCAACCCCTCTGGATGTACGTTGTACATCTGCAGTATGCATTAACAAGACCTCCCCAAGGGCAGAAATACCAGCTCAACCATGAAGTTCAATTTTTCTTCTGGTGCCAGTCATGTAACTTCTCAGAAGATAGTATTACTTACTTATAACCTTATTAATGTTACTAGCTACATTATTTGTATTCTGCCTATTTTATAATATTGTTTCTTGCATTACCAAATGTATGGCTGACTCTCTTATTAAAAATAATGACTATGTGATTTGAAACAATTAACCAAATATATAATTTTATATGAACAATAATTGTAATAGTGCAAATCTAGATATGGGAAGAAGCAACAGGAAGGAACCATTTCCTGGACCATGACAGACTAGTAAGACAGGTGGGCTTCTGGCTACTGTTAACAAGGCCTAGTCCAGTAATAGCACATTGAATAGCCTGTCAATGAAATCCTTGCCTGATCTGAGAATAAGTGTTTCTAGCACCATGGGACACATTGATCATGAAATGACTCTGAAATCTCGCAAAAATAAGACTAAAAAGAGGGCTCTGTAAAATAAAGAACATAACCTACCATTCAGTTCTACAAAGATCAAGTCATTAGCTGCTGTAGTTGCTGACCTACAATATGTCTTGAAAAGAATTCAGGGCAAAGATCAGGATGAACCATTTTGGACTCTGGGAAAACTGGCAGATTGGCCCTCAAATAGTTAAGTATTTTCAGGAGAAAATTTTAAGAACCCAGTTTCCTGCCTTTTCCCATCCTTACCTCTTTGAAACAGTCCTCAGAGCTTTCTAGAAGACTATGGGTTATAATCTTCAGATTGACTTGAATAAAATTTTGTTTCTTTGTCAGATTGACTATTAATTTTTTGCTCAACAATTATAATGAAGAAAAACTTGTTCAGGGAGATTCACCATAAGATATCCTTCCTGTTCTTCTTTAGAAGATCTATGGAAAAATGGAGATAGTCTTTACTAGCATAGCAAAATTTAGTGGGGCCTGGCATACTGGTCCTCATACAAAACAATTTTATCATTTGAATCACTAACACCATTTTCAATAAATTCTAATGATCTTTATTAACTAGTAGATTAAACACTTACTACCTTCCACCCTTGAGTTGTTTTAATAATCTCCACGAGAATCCTTGGAGAAAGTTATCACTGGCTTTGTTGGAGAGATGAATGCAAACCAATGTACCAACCAGGTAAAAGAAAAGACGATCTTTCTGGGTGAGTGCCCTGAGAATCTGCAGAAGTGAGCTTTGAAAGTCAGGGGAAATTGCAAGACAGCAAGCAGTCAGAACTTCAGAGGAAAGAACTGAAATAGATTTTCTTAGAATATTGGTTGGAACCAGCAGCAAAGTATCCCAATGGTCAAATAGCTTTCTGTCTGTGACCTAACTGTACTGTCTGAATTCAAGTGGACTTCATGAATTCAACCAATCAGCACGTCCATTAGATCATAGCCATGTGGATTTGGCTTTAAAACCCTGTATCAAGTCCATTCCTCAAGGCTCCATCTCACAGAGATGAACCCTTTCCCTGTGGCATGAGTTGTTTGTTCCCATGTGGCGCTAGTGGTAAAGAATTAGTCTGCCAGTGCAGGAGACTCAAGAGACGTGGGTTTGATCCCTGGATCTGGAGGATCCCTTGGAGTAGGAAATGGCACCCCACTTCAGTATTCTTGCCTGAAAAATTTCATTGGCAGAGGAGCCCACTGGGCTGTAGTCCATGGTGTTAAAAAGCAAAGACAGCACTTTGCTGACAAAGGTCCATGTAAGTTAAAGCTATGATTTTTCCAGTAATCACGTACAGATGTAAGAATTGGACCATAAAAAAGGCTAAGTGCCAAAAGTTGATGCTTCTGAATTGTGGTTCTGGAGAAGATTCTTAAGAACCCCTTGGACTGCAAGGAGATCAAACCCATCAGTCCTAAAGGAAATCAACCCTGAATATTCATTGGAAGGACTGATGCTGAAGCTGATGCTCCAGTACTTTGGCCACTTGATGTGAAGAGCCAACTCAGTCAAAAAGAACCTGATGCTGGGAAAGACTGAAGGTAAAAAGAGAAGAGGACGACAGAGGATGAGATGGTTATATAACATCACCAACTTAACGGACATGAATTTGAGCAAACTCCAGGAGATAGTGAAAGACAGGGAAGCCTGGTGTGCTGCAGTCCATGAGGCCACGAAGAGTTGGACACGAGTTAGCGACTGAAAAACAAATTGGGACATTAAATTCAACTTAGTGTTCACTCTGTATCAGTCTGTTTTTTTCTTAATATTACATATATTAACTTATCTCAATTACACAGTAATTCATATAACAACTTATTATTAAAATAGTAAACTTCTCAGTAAATATTTATTTAGTCATTAATTGACTAACTTTTTGGGTGCCTACTCCGCTCTGGGCATCATGCTAGGCTTTGGGGATCTGTTGCTGACACGGAGCCTGTTCTCATGGAGTTCACACTCTAATCAGTGAGACAGATATTGAATAAATGGTCAAATGCACCAATGCAAAACTGGGATTGTGACATGCTAAGGAGAGGTGGACAATGCCGTGTACGTACTCAGTGGATGGGAACCTGTCCTTTCGGGGAAGTCAGGAAAGACTCCTGTTAGGAAAGTCCTAAAAGCTGAGGAAGAAGATGCGTTGTGGATGGTGATGCAGGAGAGGGCGCAGCGGGAACTGCTGGGAGGTAGAGGCGTAGGAGTCTTAGCACCTGTGGAAACCTGTGATACTTTTAAGAGTGAGGTTTGCAGAGTCCGGTGAGACAGGTAAGGAGCTTGTCTTCATTCTAAGAGGTAGAAGGCCAAAATCTGTGTTTTACAAGGAAACTCTCACTACTGTCTGTGGAAAATGGATCAAAGCATGCCAGAGAGGGTGCTGGTAGACCAGCAAAATAACTCACAATAGTCCATGGAAGAGTCATCTAGTCCAGAAGAGGCTAATTTTAAACTGTCGGTTTAGGAAGTTATATCTGAGATGTCTTCCATCCCAGCTTGTTTAGGCACTGCTGTTTTTCTTTATTTTCCTCTCTATCCAGACTTTTTCCATTTAGTCACTGATGCTGTTTAATTGATCAAATGCATTAAGAAATAAATGAATTGACAAAAAGTTAGTTTCTATAGCATCATTTTGCTTGTGAGAGAAAATGTCTAAGTTTGGAGCTGCTGCTGCTGCTAAGTTGCTTCAGTCGTGCCTGACTCTGCAGTGCCATATAAAAGAACTATTAAATGTTACTGATGCATTGTTTAATATTGCTCTTCTTAAATCACAAAATACATCTGGTGACATCTGAAATTTGTTTCTTGAAATTTAACATGTGAAAAGCAGTCCTGAGTCCTCTGGGATTATGAGAAGCTTCTGTTTTCTTTGTGTGGTGTGTTGGGTAAAAACACCTACTCCAGACAGGCTGCCTCATTTGAATCCACTTTTGCTTACTTCACCAGCTTACCTTACAGCGCCCCTGGGAGAATTAAGTAGGTTAAACCACTTACTACAGAAGCCAGCACATAAGTGCTCTCAGTAAGTGGTCATTACTATCATTATTTTCCTCCCAAGTGTTATTTCCTAAAAACACATATTATTATATGCAGAGCTATTTTTTTAACACAATGATATGCTTTATTTTTATGATGATTTTCAAAATCAATAATATTAACTTTAGTAATTGTGGTAAATAGGTTCTTGGTGTGGGATTTTATTTTTTTTTAAACTTTTTATTTTGTATTGAAGTATAGCTGATTAACAATGTTGTGATAGTTTCAGGTGAATAACAGCAAAGGGACTCGGCCATACATATATGTGTATTCATTCTCCCTCAGTCTCCCCTCCCATCCAGGCTGGCGCATAACATTGAGCAGAGTTCCATGCGCTATACAATAGGTCCTTGCTGGTCATCCATTTTAAATATAGCAGTGTGTCCAAGTTTATCCCAAACTCCCTAACTATCCCTTTCTCCTATTCTTCCCCCATGGCAACCGTAAGTTCATCCTGTAAGTCTGTGAGTCAAACGGAGTTATTTTTAAACTGGCAAATATGATAGCATAAAAATGTTAGCAATGTTTATCTCTAGATGCTGAGGTGAATGGTGATTTTATCTGCTTCTTTGTATTTCACTGTATTTTCTTAGTTTCTAAAGCGAGTATGCATTGTTTTATCATTTAAAATGCTCTTTTTGTCTTCTTTATAACTTAGATTAATGCCAACAGGCAGATATAAGCATTAGAGAAACAGTTCTTCAGAACAACACACTGTTGCTTGAAATTTGTCCAGGTGCTTCATCAGGAATAAAGGTGACTGAGCCCAGTGACCTGCTGGTCCAAATTGGGCACACCTAGGAAACAGTGTTGGCAAAATAGTACCAGCTATGCTTGCTTCTTAATACTTTTAAGCTCCCAAATAAGTCAACAACCAACTGCCAGCTGTGTTGTATAAGAACTGGTGATACTACAACACTAATCTACTATCTACACTGAAGCTCAGTCCCAGTAAATATTAATACTAGGAGCAGCTGAACTCTCCAGTTCTTTAATATGTGAACATCAGATTAAAGCTCCACAGATGCAGTGACTTGCCTTAATCCTGATATTTGCAGCCTCCATGACCATTTGCAAGGTCAAAAGGTCAAGGACTTAACCAGATTTTATGCACCTTAGTGTGCCCCTCAGTATGATGGTTCTACTACTCTGATCCGTCTTCCAGTATGAATAGTCAGGAGACATAAACAAAATTCGGGAATCAGACCTCATAGCTGGGTTGGGACAGGTATTCAGAGAACAGATACTAGGAGAAAGGTGTATTCCAGACAGCGGGACACACTGCCCAAGCCAGGTGAGGGGGGATTTAGCTCCTAGTAACTGGAATCCCCCAACTGATGAGGGGCAAGGCCTGGAAGGACAGAACAGGTAACACTTGGAACTCCAAGCAGTGGGATCAGGAAGGCTTGTTAGCTCGTGGTAGACCCATGTTACTGGACTGGCAGGACTCTTGTCCTTGATCCTCCTAGAGGAGGAAGGATTATGAGAGTTGGGAAGTTTGACAGGAAGGTCCCAAAGAGGGAGACTTGATAATGGATGGAGCACCAAGACGCAGGCCCATGGGAACATGACAGAGGACCAGATCTCAAAGCAGAAGCAGGAGGGCAAGAAAGTCGGCACTGGAGATGGGTGGACACTGCAGTCAGGATTAGCCTGCACACTGGCCCAGAGCTGGGCCACCCTTCGTGGAGTAGAGGCTGGAGTGGATGTGAATGGTATCACAGTATGGGGGGAGCAGGAATTAAGTGGTCGGGGGACTAGGTGGAACCTGATATTAATAAAAATAGCAACTGCTCGATGAGCACCTACTGTGTGTCAGTCACTGTGCCAGGACTTTGCATGTACTTTCACTCAAAACACCCCTGTGAGGAAGGAGTAATTATCTCTATTTGATAAATGAGGAAACTGGGGCTTAGAGTATGAGTAATAGCCCAAGGTCATAGGGTTACAAAAAAGCAATCCAAAATCTGTGTGACTTCTAATCCAGGATCTTTCTACTCCAGGAATACATTTACTCCTCGCTGTATCTGAGCACGGGTGACTCCAGTTTTTCTGTCTTTTGGGGTAACATCATACATGCAACCTATGATTTATGTTAAAACAGTAAAATCTCTATTCCTGGGAAAGTCACGTCAAGCTTGGAGCTGGTAGTCTCAATAACATATATTTGTATTTCCATATTTTAATAAGGGAACTCTGTCCTTACTTTCAGAAAACATAAACATTCCTGAGAATGTTTAGCTTCAGAAATTTTTCTAAGCATTTTGTTAATTCTGAAAACCCTGAAAATAAAGATTAGCTGATAGCCATTGGAACCCTTTTTATACAAAACTAGAGAAGTTTTTAAAAGATTAGACACTGCAAGTTGAGGGAAATTGTCAATAGGAACAGGAATTTTGGAGGGAGAGTTTGAGGTCACGGGTTTCTGAAAGGACTTTGAGTCCCAGCTCCCTACCTACTCTTCTGTAGCAAAACTAGCAGTATCACTGCCTTCTCCACTAATCAAACAGCACATAAATGAGAGCTGGCTGCATCTTTGTCTTTTACAATTCCAAATTCCAGTATCTCAGTTTAAAAATTGAATCACGACCTCACGATGACCATATTTTAGAGTCATTAGAGGAAAGCAAGCAAGGATGGGTAAGAATGAGCCAGGTAGTAAGATCCTCCGGCACAAACCTGTGGTCCCACAAAACTAGACTTACTGACCCCATGCAGTGAGGGAGAGCATTAAAGAGAGGGAGGAGGAAAGCATTTTGTAAAGCTTAGGTTCCTTCTGAAGGATTCCGAGAAGGGCATAAGGGAAGCAGGCACAGCTCTTGTACTGAATGCTGTTTCTGCTGTGGGCTTAAGAGAAATAAACCAACTAGGTGGTGGGTACTGCCAGGAATGGAGGGTGGTTTAGCAACTAGGAGTCCCCAGTCAGAGATGAGAATAGTAAGATGGGCTGAGGCATCCTTGAAAGGAAAGAAGCAGTCATTCAAAGAGGAGGGTTGTGGCATTTTGCAGACTGGGGAGAACAATGATTTCTGTTCACTCTGCAGCTGGCTCTCCGTGCCTCCTCCCCGGCTGATTGACAGCAGGGCTGCTTTCTTTTTCTTTTTCAGTTCAAGATGTATTTTTTCATCTTTTAGTTCCAAATAGGATTTTCCTCTTTCAAAAGGGTGGAGGGAGAACAGGGGGAGGACAGTTGACTGATCCCCTGCTCTTCCAGCTGACCTGCCTGCACTGTGGCCTGGACCTTTCGGACTTTTCTGTAATCACTGATGGCTGGGGCCTTAGCCTCTCTCTAGGAAGCTGTGTTTGTATCATAGCCTGGATGAAACATTGAAAAACATGCTTATAAAGTTCTAAGTGACAGAAGGATGGAGGGACAGAAATTTCTGGATGAGTGGACTGAGCAACATAGTACGTTAAGTGCCCTCCAGGCCCAAACACCTTGAGTAAGGCATCTCCAGGCAGTATCTATGAGTTACCATGTTCTGCTCTTTGTTTAAACCAGATCATGCTCCCTGCCCGCAACACACACTCCATATTTAAAATTCCTAAGTGGTTCCTAAATGATCTGGCCTCTGTCTGCCTTTCTGAGTTTATCTTTTGCGTCTCTTCCCCTTTCTCCCAGTAGTCCAACTACACTGGCCTTCTTTCTGCTGTTCTCGAACACTAACCTCATTCCAGTACTCAAGCCTTTGCTAGACTTCGCTGGAATGTGTGGTAATATGCTTACAGAGATTAAAAAAAAAACAAACAGATTTTGGACAAGAGTAATTCCTCATCATTTAAGTCTCAGCTTAAATTTCATCTTTTCAAAGATACGTTTCCAGTCACTTCTGTCTAATCCCTCCCTCTAGCCCTGTCTTTCTCATTACCTCTTTAAATATATGAATGTATATAGCAAAAGAGAAACAGGCTCACAGGTATAGGAAATAAACTAGGAGTTAGCAGTGGGGAGAAAGTTATGAGCAACCTAGATAGCATATTCAAAAGCAGAGACATTACTTTGCCAACAAAGGTCCGTCTAGTCAAGACTGTGGTTTTTCCAGAGGTCATGTATGGACTGTGAAGGCTGAGAGCCAAAGAATTGATGCTTTTGAACTGTGGTGTTGGAGAAGATTCTTGAGAGTCCCTTGGACTGCAAGGAGATCCAACCAGTCCATTCTGAAGGAGATCAGCCCTGGGATTTCTTTGGAAGGAATGATGCTAAAGCTGAAGCTCCAGTACTTTGGCCACCTCATGTGAAGAGTTGACTCACTGGAAAAGACCCTGATGCTGGGAGGGATTAGGGGCAGGAGGAGAAGGGGACGACAGAGGATGAGATGGCTGGATGGCATCACCAACTCGATGGACGTGAGTTTGAGTGAACTCCGGGAGTTGGTGATGGACAGGGAGGCGTGGTGTGCTGCAATTCATGGGGTCTCAAAGAGTCAGACATGACTGAGCGACTGACCTGACCTGACCTGAGTGGGGAGAGGGTAGGGACAAGCTAGGGGTATGGAATTGATACAAACCACTATGTATCAACCAGATGTAACAAGGACATATCTTACAACACAGGAAATTATAGCCATTATTTGGTTTAATGGAGTATAATCTAAGAAATACTGAATCACTATGTTGTACACCTGAAACTAATATACTATTATAAATTAACTGGGTTTTTTCCCCCTAAGAATTGAAATGGAGAGAAGCTCTCTCCAACAGACACAACTCTCCAACTCTCATGGGTCTTGCTTCCATGTCTTATTAGCCTTGTGCCCTCAGAAATGTTAATTAGCCTCTAAAAATCTCAGCTCCCTCTCCTAAAAACTAAAGAGTAAAATAATGCTTAGTGCCTGAGTTTGTTATGAGGACTAAAAGATTTGTAAAGCATAGTGTCTGGTATGTGGAAAATGTACAGTAAGTGATGCCAAAAAATAATAAGCTGAATTTCAAATGTTAAAACTCTAAACTGACACAAGAATACGGAATAATACAGCAAAGGAACATACAGAGATGACTACATCATAAAGGGACATGCATGATCAGAGACAAACTATAAATTACCATCAGTCTGTATATTGTGAAAATACTACATAGGTTTTCTAAAGTATGGAAATGATAACCTCATTTCCACTTTAAGGAGGTTTTCTGAGTAGATTTGTCATTTTTATGTTGTTTCAAGAAAATGGAAGGCATATCCAGATCACTCAAGGAGCAGGGGGGAGGGTATTTCTTATGCCTAAGAAAGAACCCTGAATGTAGACCCTTTTATGAGTGTTACTCAGAATGGTCTGTAAGGACAGAGTTGTTAACTAAGCTACCCCATAAAATTCTAAAGTTGCGGCCTCTGCCTAGCGGCACACAAGGATGCAAAGCTGACAAATCACGCGTGGCTGCCTGCCATCCACCTCAGTTAAGAGACCAATCAGCAGATTGCTGTGTGAGGCAGCTCATACTGTCAACTCCACTGAAAAACTGACTTTGAAGCAAGGTCGAGAGAAATGCTAGATTGCATGTACAATGAGTATCTGAGGACAGCCTTGAATTAAATCATCACACACATCAGCCTCATTTTTCTCTCCAGGGCTCTGGAAGTCTTGGAGAAACATAAATTTCCTGTCCTCTTGTACTTCCATCCTCCCCAATTCCCACTCCTGCCCAGCCCTAAGTAGATTCTTCAGAATTCAGTAAATCATAATCTATTTATTCAGTCCACAGACACAACAGAAGTGTCTGCTGTGTGCCAAGCACAGTAGTAGGTGCTAGAGGTGTAAATATGAATCAAGCAGAGTACCTGCATATGAGTAGCCCACATCCTGGTTTGGGGAAACAGAAATGGAAACAAATTGTCACACTATAATTTGCTCCCTGCTCTAATAGTTCTCTGACAGCATGAAGGAGTATGTCAAGGCTGTATATTGTCACCCTGCATATTTAACTAAATGCATAGTACATCATGTGAAATGCTGGGCTAGATGAGGCACAAACGAATCAAGATTGCCAAGAAAAATATCAATAACCTCAGGTACGCAGATGACACCACCCTTATGTCAGAAAGCAAAGAACTAAAGAGCTTCTTGATGGAAGTGAAACAGGAGAGTGAAAAACTGGCTTAAAACTCAGCATTCAAAAAACGAAGATCATGGCATCTGGTCCCATCACTTCATGGCAAATAAATGGGGAAACAATAGAAACAGTGACTTTATTTTGGGGGGACTGCAGATGGTGACTACAGCCATGAAATTAAAAGATGCTTGTTCCTTGGAAGAAAAGCTATGACCGACCTAGACAGCATATTAAAAGCAGAAACATTACTTTGCCAACAAAGGTCCATCTAGTCAAAGCTATGGTTTTTCCAGTAGTCATGTATGGATGTGAGAGAAAGCTGAGCACTGAAGAATTGATGCTTTGAACTGTGGTGTTGGAGAAGACTATTGAGAATCCCCTGGACTACAAGGAGATCCATCCAGTCCCTCCTAAAGTAGATCAGTCCTGAATATTCATTGGAAGGACTGATGTTGAGCCTGAAACTCCAATACTTTGGCCACCTGATGCTAAGAACTGACTCACTAGAAAAGACCCTGATGCTGGGAAAGATTGAAGGCAGGAGGAAAAGGGGATGACAGAGGATGAGATGGTTGGATGGCATCACTGACTCAATGGACATGAGTTTGAGTAAGCTCCGGGAGTTGGTGCTGTCCATGGGGTCGCAAAGAGTCAGACATGACTGAGCGACTGAAATGAACTGAACTGAACTGACGGCATGAAGGCAGAGTTGGCCATTCTGCTTTGAGAATGTGGGAAAGCTCCTCAAAGATGGTGATTCTTGATTTGAGTGTTGCAAGATGAGCCTGAGTGCTTAAGGGTGAAGCCAGGGAAGATCATTCTAAGCAGAAGAAGCAGTGTGTACACAAGTGCAGATAAGTGTGTGGTTAACATGCAGGCTCTGGGTGGACAGGGAGGCCGAAAAGGTTGGGTGAAGAGTGGCTGTAACAGCAGGAACGTGTGAATGTGAAATTCAAAGTTAAACCATGTTTTGCTTCAGCTCTGAATTTTGGAATTGGAAGGAATCTTAGGGATTATGTAAATTAACCTCATAGAGGCTCAGGGTACTTAATGACTTGTACACGGTAGGACCAGAAGCAATCTGCTGGGAGGAGAAAATATTTTCCCCTTCCCCTCTTAATTCTTTTGGCTGGTTGAATAATTAAAATGACATAAGACAGATAAACAGATGAAAAAATTTTAATTATGAATGTACTGTGCTTAGCTGCTCAGTCGTGTCTGACTCTTTGCAACCCCATGAACTATAGCCAGGCTCCTCTGTCCATGGGGATTCTCCAGGCAAGAATACTGGAGTGGGTTGCCATTTCTTTCTCCAGGGATCTTCCCAACTCAGGAATTGAACCTAGGCCTCCCGCATTGCAGGTGGATTCTTTACCGTCTGAATCGCAGAGAAGCCCATGATGCACAGGGAATCCAAATAAATACAGGAGATTCCAGAGAGTAAAATGAGGTCATCCTGCACCAAGGAGACAAGAGTAGAAGTCTGGGACTTGAAAAATAAAGAAGTAAATTCATAAGAAGAATGAAGCGAGCAGATGTTTAGTAAATACATATTTTCTGGGACAAACAAACA
Organism: Redunca redunca; assembly: GCA_006410935.1. NCBI lineage: Eukaryota > Metazoa > Chordata > Mammalia > Artiodactyla > Bovidae > Redunca > Redunca redunca. The sequence goes on along the minus strand of SJYQ01000150.1, from coordinate 564,407 downwards.
ATGGGACACAGAGAATTTTAACAGGCTTTTTTAGGTTCCTTCCCGTCTACCACACCTAGTTCATATCATACTATAGATCAGCGGTCCCCAAACTTTTTGGCACCAGGGATCCGTTTTTGTGTGAGACAACTTTTCCTCAGACTGGCAAAGGGTGGGGTGGTTTGGAGATGATTCAAGCACATTATATTTATTGTGCACTTTAAGGCTGCTGCTGATTTCAAAGGAGGTACTGCTTCTTAGCTCAGAGGTTGGGGACACCTGCTATAGATAACTCTGGTGATAGTTCTTTTTTCTGGAATAGGCCCTCTGTCTAAACTCTTTTAGGCAGGTAAAGTGAGAGTTGATAAGAAAAACTTCCCGAGCCTTGCGTTTCTTCCTCATGTCAAGAGACACATTTTAGGTTGGTCAGTTCTGCTTCCTTACCGATCTCTCCCACACAAGGTCTGCTCCTTTCTCTGAATCCTGCAACCATGACTCCTGGCATCAACCTGGAATACTGGTCCTACAAAGCCTGGAAATTGGGTCTCTCAGAGCTCAACTTGGAAGTGAAAGTATAGAGTTTAGACATGTGTGTCCATTCATTAACTATGCTAATTGACAAATATTTTGTATATATTGTTATCACACTTCAGTTCAGTTCAGTTTAGTCGCTCAGTCGTGTCTGACTCTTTGCGACCCCAGGAATCGCAGCACACCAGGCCTCCCTGTCCATCACCAACTCCCGGAGTTCACTCAGACTCACATCCATCGAGTCAGTGATGCCATCCAGCCATCTCATCCTCTGTTGTCCCCTTCTTCTCCTGCCCCCAATCCCTCCCAGCATCAAAGTCTTTTCCAATGAGTCAACTCTTTGCATGAGGTGGCCAAAGTACTGGAGTTTCAGCTTTAGCATCATTCCTTCCAAAGAAATCCTAGGGCTGATCTCCTTCAGAATGGACTGGTTGGATCTCCTTGCAGTCCAAGGGACTCTCAAGAGTCTTCTCCAAAACCACAGTTCAAAAGCATCAATTCTTTGGTGCTCAGCCTTCTTCACAGTCCAACTCTCACGTCCATACATGACCACTGGAAAAACCATAGCCTTGACTAGATGGACCTTAGTTGGCAAAGTAATGTCTCTGCTTTTGAATATGCTGTCTAGGTTGGTCATAACTTTTCTTCCAAGGAGTAAGCGTCTTTTAATTTCATGGCTGCAGTCACCATCTGCAGTGATTTTGGAGCCCCCCAAAATAAAGTCTGACACTGTTTCCACTGTTTCCCCATCTATTTCCCATGACGTGATGGGACCGGATGCCATGATCTTTGTTTTCTGAATGTTGAGCTTTAAGCCAACTTTTTCACACTTCAAAGACTGTTTAAAGGAGAATATATTGGTTTCCCATTGCTACTGTAACAAAGTACCATAAATTTGGTGGTTTATACGTGTTTATGTATTTTCTTAAAGTTCTGAAGCCAAAAGCCATAGTCGTTTTCACTGGGCTAAAGTCATGGTGTCAGCAAGGCTGGTTTCTTCCAGAGGCTGCCCACCTTCCTTGGCTGTGGCTGTGTCACACGGGTCCCCGCTGCTGGCACCACAGGGCCTGCTTCTCTTTGACCTGCTTGCTGCCTCCTCCTAAGGTCCCTTGTGATTACATGTAGGGTCCACGTGGGTAATCCAGGCTGATCTCCCAGTCTTACGATCCTTAATCACATGTGTAAATCTCTTTTGCCACATAAGGTAATATTGTTGCCACGTAAGGTAATATTGCCACATAAGGTAATAAGGCTCTGGGGTTTAGGCGGTGAATATTTTCAGGGGGAGAGAGGATTCTTTAGTGTAACACAGGGAGTCATATTCTTTGTTCTTGAATTGGAAGCAGTTGACACACAGCTGTTGTTGGCTGGGGACTTGGGAATTTAGGGAGGAGGACTAGGACAAGTAACCCTCACTAGTCCTCAATCTCTGAAAAATCAGATAACCTGAGGTGTTTGTTGGGAAGAAGGCAAGAAACCTTTTCTCTCTCTGCCATAATAAATGTCACCCAAGTTGAATTAACATTGTATTGTTTCTTTGGGCAGCAAACTGAATGTAAAAAGAAGTTATATTAATCCAACAAGTTAATAGGGAAGTGTCTATTTTAAGGTCCAAGTGTCATAAGATAAAATGTTTAGTTAGCTAGAGTGAAGAGGATAAATAAGATTTAATGTCTTTAACATTAGCAGTCAGTTTTTGCTGTTTAGAGTTTGAAAAGTGTCTGATTCTTTATTCTAAATTCCAATCTTTGGCTTTAACTGTGTAATTCAGCTGCATGGAAACCCAAAATAATGTTAGCAGAAAAGCATGAGAACAAAGAAGGCTGATTTTTTCACAGGCAGTGTGCCCAGATGAAGACTTCCCTCAAGTCATATTCTTCCAACCACTTAGGTGTAAGAGGAGTCCTCTCTCACTGGAGAAAATCAAAGTGGGTCTTCCCGTATTCTTCTGGTTATTTTGTCAGTGGGTTCAACCTGACAAGCTAATAACATAAGGATTAAACATTGAAGTGTATAGTCAACATGAGCAGTGTTTTAAGTTAAAACTTATGTTTTAAAAGTTAAATGAAAAATAAAATCAAATAGAAAAGTCTAAAAAAACCCTTGAAGTCTAATAATTTTTTTAATCACAAAATACATATGTATTGGTGACTTTAAGTTTTCTCTTCCACAGTTGATGGGTTTTTTTTTTTAATATATATCTAAAGTTTCATGATTAAAAAATAGCCTAACACAGAAGTCAGCAAACTTTTTTGGTAAAAGGTTAGATATTTTAGGCTTTGTGGGTCATGTCTCTGTTGCAACTACCCACTTCCAAAAGTAGTCAGATGATATATAAATGAATTAATATGACTTTATATAAATAAAACTTTTATGGACCCTGAAATTTGATTTTTACAGAATTTTCAGGTATCACAAAATATTATTTTTTGAATTTCCTCTCAATCATGCATGTAAAACTGTAAAAAAAAAATCATTCTTAGCTCACAGGCCATACAAAAACTATAAAACTGAAGAAAACTGAAGAAAAGGATGACATTGGACTGGCAGTGATTTCTTAGATATGACATTAAAAGCACAGGTAATAAAAGTAAGAATAGACAAATGGGACTATACCAAACTTAAACTTTTGTGCATCAAGGACACAATAAAGTGAAAAGAACCTATGGAATAGAAGAAAATATTTGCAAATCATATTTCTGATAAGCGGTTAATATCCAGAATATATAAAGTATTCTACAACTCAACAACAGAAATCACTCAATTTAAAAATGGGCAAAGGAGTTCAATGGAAAATTCTCCAAGATGGTATATATTAATAAACGGCCAATAAGTATACAAAAGATGTTCAACATCCCTACTCACCAGAAAAATGCAGATCAAAATCACAACAAAATATCACCTCATACCCTATTATCAATAAAACATGGCTACTATCAATAAAAGAGAAATGGCAAGTGATGAAGATACGGAGATATTGAAACACTTGTGCACTATTGGTGGAACTGTAAAATGATGTAGTCACTACAAAAAAAAAAATATTAGTTGCTCAGTCGTGTCCGACATTTTGTGACCCCATGGACTGTAGCCCGCCAGGCTCCTCTGTCCATGGGATTCTCTAGGCAAAAATACTGGAGTGGGTTGCCATTTCCTCCTCCAGGGGACCTTCCCAACTGTACATAAAGGAGACTTCATTAATATGCTTAGAGGATACCCCAGGTTAACTGTCATAGAAAACTGTCTCTTGAGCCTTTAAATTCTATACCAATTCTACACCTCTGGTTGGCCAGACTGTTTGTTTCTTTACTTAGGTTTTAAGGTGAATGACCTGGGGCTATTTGTTTCCATCAACCTGATTGAGAATCTAAAGGTGCAGTTGAAATGTCTCTTTCTTGCCATCCTCAGAAGATTGCTGCAGATCTACTCTATGATTCTCATTCTTTTCAGCTGACAATACAAATAGCTTATTATTTTTTGCAACCTATGTCTAATAATAAAGCAGTGCTGAAAAATTAAATAGAAGAATGTTCAGTTGTCATATAGGCTACAAAAATAATTTGCTGGTGGTGATTTTTAAGCTTGATTCTAAATAGATTTATGAAGAATGGCACTTGGAAGACGTGGTTTAAATTTTGCTATGGAAAGTATAAAAAAATAAACAAACCTCAATTAAATAGAGTTGGGAGACCAGAGGGGAAGCTGTCATACTGTATGATGATAGCAGAGCCCAGTGGAAAGGAGAAAGACTCTTCTTTCCTGGCAAGGATTCAGCCAATGGAAAGTCATGAACTCTTTGTTTCCTGAGCCCTCCCACTCCCTTTCCGCCTCCATAAAAGGATGCCCCTTCCATTGCTCTCCTGGGACTTGCACATGGCTCACCATGGTTGCAGACCTTGGCTTGCAATTCTCTGCTGACCCCAAATAAACCCATCTTTTCTGGAGAAATATCTGACAGTCTTATCTGTAGGAGCAGCCCAAATGTCCATTGATGGATGAATGGATAAATAAAATATGGCAAATACGTACAATGGAATACTATTCAGCCTAAAAAAGGAAGAAAATCTTGTCACATGCTATAACATGGATGAACCTTGAGAAAATCACACTAAGAGAAGTAAGGCATGGGAAAGGAGGCAGTCATAAAGAGACAAATATTGGATAATTCCATTTGTTTATGTGTTGCTGAAGGGAGCATGGATGATTCCATTTGGATGAGGTTTTTGAATAGTCAAATCCACCCAAACAGAAAATAGAATGGTGGTTACCAAGGCCTGGGAGTTGGGAGGGAAAGAGAGTATTGTTTAATGAGTACAGAATTTTAGATTTGCGCAGTGAAAACATCCTAGAGATCTGTTGGTCATCAATGTGAACATACTTAACGCTACTGAACTGTACCTTTAAAAATTTCCACCTTAACCATTTTAGTTATGTGTCTTTTATCACAATACAAGAAATGAAAAAGTATTACTATAATATAAAATTTGAGGATTTTATATTCTGAGAACTAGTTTGAATCAGAACCAAAACAAACTAGCGGGCCGGTTAGACCTGGTCTTCAGGTCAACTTTGATCATTGGCCTAATGTAATCCAACTTAAACCCTGTAATCAGCATTCAGTCTTCACATATTTAACCCCCCCACACAATCTTTTTTATTACAGTCATTGAATGTTACAACTGTAAGTGGCCATAGAGACTTGGTCATTTTGGAGGGTAGGAGTGGGGGCCTGGTGATGTGAGATGGGTATTTTCCAAGGTCAAAGAGGTAGTTAATGGCAGATTTAGACGTTACCTGCCTCATTGCTATTTGGAGTTATCTATAACAAAGGTCTGTCTAGTCAAGGCTATGGTTTTTCCAGTGGTCATGTGTGGATGTGAGAGTTGGACTGTGAAAAAAGCTGAGCACCAAAGAATTGATGCTTTTGAACTGTGGTGTTGGAGAAGACTCTTGAGAGTCCCTTAGACTGCAAGGAGGTCCAACCAGTCCATCCTAAAGGAGATCAGTCCTGGGTGTTCTTTGGAAGGAATGATGCTAAAGCTGAAACTCTGGTACTTTGGCCACCTCATGCGAAGAGTTGACTCATTGGAAAAGATTCTGATGCTGGGAGGGATTGGGGGCAGGAGGGAAAGGGGACAACAGAGGATGAGATGGCTGGATGGCATCACTGACTCAACGTGAGTTTGATTGAACTCCGGGAGATGGTGATGGACAGGGAGGCCTGGTGTGCTGCAATTCATAGGGTCGCAAAGTCAGACAAAACTGAGCGACTGAACTGAACTGATAAATTCTTAATGTTCACGCAAACAATTTTTGATTTAACTGGAGGTGAATGCAGCAGTTAATTCCACAGGTGCTGCTATAAATACACATTGAATTAAACTTCCCTAGTAAGTAGACACGGAGAAGGCAATGGCAACCCACTCCAGTACTCTTGCCTGGAAAATCCAGTGGATGGAGGAGCCTGGCAGGCTGCAGTCCGTGGGGTCACTAAGTTGAACACGACTGAGTGACCTCACTTTCACTTTTCACTTTCATGCATTGGAGAAGGGAATGGCAACCCACTCCAGTGTTCTTGCCTGGAGAATCCCAGGGACGGGGGAGCCTGGTGGGCTGCCATCTATGGGGTCGCACAGAGTCGGACATGACTGAAGGGACTTAGCAGCAGCAGCAGCAGCAGTGAGTAGTCACGTGATGCTCTGGTCCTCTGTGCCTTTAGGCTTGGAGTGGCAAAAGAAAGGACAATACTGAGTGCAGAACTCACTTTACAGATGAGCCATTGTCCTAAAATTGGTTTATATGTGGTTTTACAGAAGTTATTTAAGTAGAGTGTAAGATTTTGTGAAGTATTTAAAATAAGGTCATTTAATACTAGTCTCCAGAAACATTACCTTGGCCCACCTAACCACTTAAGGGAACTGTGTAAATTTGCTCTTCTTCTTTACAGCATTAATTAACATTTAAAAAAGAAGTAATGTTTTTTAAAAATTCAACAGTAAGTTTTAAAGATCTCATAGGCTTTATTCAATGATTCATGAACTTGGCAGCATCCCATCTCATAGATAGGAAGAAGCTCCAAGGCATTGTACAAAATTAAAGAACTTTACAGGCAGAAGGGAGTGGGACCTGGAAGTCATACTAGCAGAAAGTGAATTGGTTGTGACAAGGTCACTTTCCTTTAGGGGATGATGTGGGTCTGGGTGTGTCGGTCATGACATACATATATCAGGCTGATTATCTCACTAGTGCTGACCAGGTGATTCCTTGATTGACTGGTTTAAGATTCCATTTCCGGGAGAGGCTGACATTATTAGTCTCCGTTTGGTGATGTCGAGCTAAGCATTAAGTGACTCCATTTTAGGCCTGTTGTCTTATTTTTAACAGTGCCAGCTTAAAAGACAAACCATTATATGCCAAAAGCCTGACTTTCTAGGGGTCACCAAAGAGCGAAGGACATATAAAACCCAATTCAACAGGCCAGGATCTAAAATTAAACCATGAGTGAAATGCAAGAGGCACAGCCTTCATTCTGCTCTGTACTGTGAAGCAGGACAAGGTAGGTTTTGCCTGGAATGATAAAAATTGGTATACTAAACAGCTTTTCATTGTCAAGAAAAATTAAGCTTTAGAAGTATAGGGGAAGCACACTGACTGAAACCACCCACCCTGGCCAGGCACCATAGTAGCTATTTGCATGAGTTGTTTTACAACAGGAGGTCCTGGTAAGGAACAGGGAACTAATAAGCCACCACCACCAGAAGGGTTTGCGAGAGGTCAAAGTTCAATCCAGTTAAGTTGCCAAGTCGTCTCCGACTCTTTGCGACCCCATGAATCGCAGCATGCCAGGCCTCCCTGTTCATCACCATCTCCCGGAGTTCACTCAGACTCATGTCCATCGAGTCTGTGATGCCATTCAGCCATCTCATCCTCTGTCGTCCCCTTCTCCTCCTGCCCCCAATCTCTCCCAGCATCAGAGTACTTTCCAATGAGTCAACTCTTTTCATGAGGTGGCCAAAGTACTGGAGTTTCAGCTTTAGCATCATTCCTTCCAAAGAAATCCCAGGGCTGATCTCCTTCAGAATGGACTGGTTGGATCTCCTTGCAATCCAAGGGACTCTCAAGAGTCTTCTCCAACACCACAGTTCAAATGCATCAGTTCTTCGGCACTCAGCCTTCTTCACAGTCCAACTCTCACATCCATACATGATCACTGGAAAAACCATAGCCTTGACTAGACGGACCTTAGTCGGCAAAGTAATGTCTCTCCTTTTGAATATGCTATCTAGGTTGGTCATAA
>SJYQ01000150.1:467633-553973 GCA_006410935.1 Redunca redunca | reverse complement strand
AGCCCATCTTTGCATGAAATGTTCCCTTGGTATCTCTAATTTTCTTGAAGAGATCGCTAGTCTTTCCCATTCTGTTGTTTTCCTCTATTTCTTTGCATTGATTGCTGAAGAAGGCTTTTTTATCTCTTCTTGCTATTCTTTGGAAGTCTGCATTCAGATGCTTATATCTTTCCTTTTCTCCTTTGCTTTTTGCCTCTCTTCTTTTCACAGCTATTTGTAAGGCCTCCCCAGACATTTTTTGCATTTCTTTTCCATGGGGATGGTCTTGATCCCTGTCTCCTGTACAATGTCACGAACCTCATTCCATAGTTCATCAGGCACTCTATCTATCAGATCTAGGCCCTTAAATCTATTTCTCACTTCCACTGTATAATCATAAGGGATTTGATTGAGGTCATACCTGAATGGTCTAGCAGTTTTCCCTACTTTCTTCAATTTGAGCCTGAATTTGGTAATAAGGAGTTCATGATCTGAGCCGCAGTCAGCTCCTGGTCTTGTTTTTGTTGACTGTATAGAGCTTCTCCATCTTTTGCTGCAGAGAATATAATCAATCTGATTTTGGTGTTGACCATCTGGTGATGTCCATGTGTAGAGTCTTCTCTTGTGTTGTTGGAAGAGGGTGTTTGCTATGACCAGTGCATTTTCTCTTGGCAAAACTCTATTAGTCTTTGCCCTGCTTCATTCCGTATTCCAAGGCCAAATTTGCCTGTTACTCCAGGTGTTTCTTGACTTCCTACTTTTGCATTCCAGTCTCAGCAGACTGAGAGGTCGAAAGGAGACACCATATGTCTGGCCACCTCCCAGAATCCTTCTGTCTGGCATCCATGTTGGCTGAACAAGGCATGCACCACCAGGAAGGACTCTGAGTTAGAATGATTGGCTAAAGACAACCTGGAAATTAATCCCATCACCATAAAACCCAAAAGCAGAGCAGTTCTCCTGGCTTCTCTTACCTTGTTGCTCTCTGCTCGGGTGCCTTCTTGCAATAAAGCTTCTTGCTTTGTCAGCACATGTCTCCTCCAACAATTCTTTTCTGAGTGTTAGACAAGAGCCCGCTCTTGGGGCCAGGGGGGCACCCCCTCCTTTCTACAACAGAAGTAGAGTAGAAATGGCAACACAATCCATAAAGTTTATGCGATATTGCAGAGTTGAGAAAGCATAAACATTAATGCAGTGCATGAGCCTAGGTAATAGTTTACGGGAAAAAAAGGCTTAAAAGACCTTCTTGGGACAATCACATAACTTGAAAATGGACTGGATGTTAAATACCATTAGGGAATTGTCTTAGATGTGGTACTGGTATTGTGATTTTGAGGCGAATGTTCTTATTTTTTTAGAAGACACAGGCTGAAGTATTTAGGGGTGATTGACTTTGATACCTGCAATTTATTCAGACAGTATAACAAAAAGGCATCTCTATTTTCTGTATGTTTGAAAATCATCATAAAGAGGGGAGCAGAGGGCATTTTTCAAAAGTTCCTTAGCTAAGGGCACTGTGAAGACCGCCTGAAGTATCAGTAGCTTCAATATATAGTTTGGTTTTGTAGCGCTGTTTCTTTTCCCTGCTGCAGCGAGGAACACTGTGACCCAGGAACAAGCAGCTCTTAATCACCCCTAAGTCAATAAGATTCAGCTGCAATCTCCCCGAGTGGGTAAAAGTCCACACCTGATATAATCTGTTTTACATTCCTACGCTATTACACTTGGCACGTTCACCTTCAAATTGCAATTGTTTTGCATTTTCCCGCAGTTGTATCTGCATTAGGAGGCCCAGGCAGAAGGCATTTCTTTCTGGCCTGTGAACACCCAACCACTCATTGTTGAATTCTATTTGCATCTGTCTATACTTTAAAATACTTTAAAAAACAATGAATTGCATCCTGCAACTCAAAAATGAAAACCTGGGAAAAAGCTAGGCATCGTCATCTGGTGCTATTTGGTCATCACAGTAAGTATCTTGCTACCTAAGCTTCCCTGGTGGCTCAGACAAAGCGTCTGCCCGCAATGAGGGAGACCTGGGTTCGATTCCTGGGTCTGGAAGATCCCCTGGAGAAGGAAATGGCAATTCACTCTAGCAGGTTTGCCTGTAAAAATCCCATGGTAGGAGGAGCCTGATAGGCTACAGCCCATGGGGTCGCAAAGAGTCGGACACTACTGAGCGACTTCACTTTCACTTTCACTGGCCTACTAGGATAGCGCAGGCTAAGAACCGCCACCACGATTCCATTTAATTTCAGCAATTAGGGCGGCTGATCCGGGAGCTGTTCGAGCTATCTGCAAGTTAGCGTCTGGTCTAGGACAGGATAGCCAGCATGGTGTCAGAAGGGCTTGTGCGGAGGGCGAGTAGGGCTAGGACAGGGGCCGGGCCGGGAGGGGCGTAGCGTGTCGCGGCACCTCCTTTACCAACACGGCCTCGCCGCCGGGGTCCGGCCATCTTGGTAAAGGCAAGGCCAGCCCGGGCTGCCAGATTCGAAGGTCACCATGAGTGAGTGATCGGGCGACGTGGAGTGGAACCTAGCTCGGCGAGGGCGCCGCGCAGCCTCGGGCCGCTGGGTGGGCCGCGGCGCCTGCTCGGCCCTGGGATGGTGAGGCGGCGAGCGCTGAGGCGCTGCCTGCAGCTGCTGGCGCCCTTGGCGGAGCCGGCGCGGCGGGGCCGGGGGCGGAGGAACTCGGGCGCCGGCCTCCGTGGCCCCTCCCGCTGCGCTGGGGCGCTGTGGCCGGCAGCCGAGGAGCAGCAGCAGCAAAGGCGGCGGCGCGCGCGCCTGACCGCGCCCCGCGCCTGGTGGGTCCCTCCCCCGCGCCCGCCTCCCTGCCCCGCGCCCGCCTCCCTCCCCCGCGCCCCGTTCAGTTGCACTGCGCGATTCGGCTCGCTTCCTCTCGGTCTCCGGGAGGAGCGATCCTCACGCCCCGGCCTGGGGCTGCTTGGCTTCTTCGGCGGAGTAGAGCGGGCTGTGGGTGGATTCCTGCTCCCGAGCCCTGCCTCATCTCGGAGATGCTGCACTTGTGAATGGTAGGGCTTCGTTTGACTTTGTGCGGAGCTCGCATCTCTGCGCTGCGTGTTTGAAGAGCCACATAGTTTTTTTTTTTCCCCCGCGCTTGGGAGAGTAGCCGTCTCTGAGATTTGTTATGTATAGGTCCAAGCTTCTCTGCAGTTCACGAGGTAGCTTCACCGACTGGAATATATGTGGGTGTCTTTTGGTGTGTGTAAATGAGTGGTTAGACGACTTCCTTAGAACAGTTTATGTCGGCTTCACCTGTAGTACTTATTTCTAAAAATTCGTTCCGACAGGTTTCTCCCCATTTATTTTGAAAGTTAACCACGGAAAGGAAACGAAGAGCTAAAGTTTGGAGCAAGGTGCGGCGAGGTGGTAGAAGACGGTGCCTTCTTTTTTGTTTTTTGACCGTGCTTTCTTGTTTTCTGTTCGGTGGTTTGTTTCTCAAGTTGAGTGTTACTGCAGGCTTTTCAAAACAGGTATTCAGATAGTTTTTACCCCCTCCTTTGACTAGAACTCGCTATAATCTTGGTAGTTGAGATCAATACGTTTCTCCAGGCTTCTGAGTCTAATGCATCATCTCTCTGTTGTACCTGGAAAATTCTAGTATGAGAAAAGTTAACCTTTAAAACGTCACTTGATTTTTGGTTTTTCCTTTACTGCAGATGTTCTGTATATGTTATCATATGACTCACCTGGTTTACTTTGGCTAATTAACATCAAGTGTTTGCTAGTTGATAATTCTGGTTAATGTATTGAGAAAGTGATTCCTGAAATACAGCTCTCTGAAAATTAAGAAATAATTTCCATCTTTGTTAAGAATGAATATCTAGCAGTTCCATTTCTATTTTCGGTTTAATTGGTTTTGATTTAGCCTCAGACATCCATATTGTTTAGGAAGAAGTTATGTAATGTTTAAAAAGAAAAGATTACCAGTTTCCCACAGTAGTCTGATTTTGTTGGAAGAAAATTTCAGTCTGTTAGAGAAGAAATTTAGGTCTTGTTTAAAATTTAAAAGCGATACTGACTTCAAAATGTTTTAAGTTAAGTGAAAATATAGTCACAATTTTCAGATTTTAATTACGTTCTGCAGGTCTTCCTGCTGCAAGAATTTTGTAGTCTCAAAAAGACGGTAATACTTAGTATATTTCTCATACTCTTATTTTCATTCAGTGTCTCACATTTCATATTGCAAAATTTAATTATGAAATTAATTCAGTTATAACTATGTGAAGGACATTTTCATATAAGCATTCCTTCGTAGGGTTTGGGTTTTAGTTATACTTTCTATGATAGAGTCATCTTGTATGAAAAGGGTGTTAATTTTGAGTATTAGTGAACTTGGGAAATTGGGGCGATTTTTAAGAACATTTTTGTCTGTGTTTGAAAAAGTATTGCTTGTCTTTAATTTGTTGTTTCATTCTGCTTTTTCTTTGTAGTGGCAGACAGCTGTAATTATAGTGAGTTTTTCCATTCCATTCTATTCTTTTTTTCTTTGTAAATTAGAATATGCCTGTAGGTGGTTTGTGTTCATCTGGGCATTTTAGATTGAAATACATACAGGTAAGAAATGTTTTCATGAAGTATTACTGGGGAAATGAACTGTGCCCATAATTAATGCGCACACAATTTAGCCTGAAGGCCTGAGGGCATGCGTAAAACTGGTAAAGAATCACCCATGTGATTTCCAGTCTAAGTCAAATAGTGTACTATTCTAGATGCTAGAATACTGAAGACTTCTACCTTTCTATATTTATAGTGCTTTCCTTGACTTGTCTTTTGAATTTAATAACCATTGATTGTGTATTTAAATATTTTAATTAACAGACTTTGTGACAGATTATGCATGAACTTATACATCTCAGGGGCAGTATTGTTACGTCAGAGATAGTCTTTGCCAACTCAGTTGTTAAATAATGTATTGTTGCAGAAACCAGAAATTGAGAAACCAAGTACTGTACTCAGAGAGTTGGATAACTCAGGTTTATTACACTGGCGGGCCCAGAGGAGTTAACACTCTGAGCTCTGAGCCCTGAACAAAGGGGTTACAGAGTTTTTATAGACAGACTATAGTGGGCAACACTAGCTGCTAACAGGCTGGTTTAAACTAAGGGGTTTTGCGTGCACAGGAACAGCAGTCAAGATGGGGAGGGGGATGCCTGACCTTTACATGGACAGGTGTGATTAAGTAGGTTTCCAGGGGCTGTGCAGTTGCAAAAGGCAGGACAAGGGTGAGTGAGATAAGCTCCAGTTCCTAGTATTCCCCACTTTCTGAGACTGCGTGACCTACATGATCCAGACTTTGCAAGGAGCAAGCTGAGTTACAGAGGCAGAAGGAGCAAGAGATTATGTAAAATTTTAACTTTTCCTCTTCATTCTCCCCTCTTGATGCTTCTATCATTCATTGTAGAAAGCACCATGTCATGTTTTGGTAGGATATTCAGAACTCTCCATTGCTTAGGGGGCTATATTGAGCTATTATCATATGTAAATTTATGGATTCAATCCGAGTGGTTATGATCCTGGTAATTGTATTGAGGATACAAGGGCCAAACAAGAGCACCGCAAAGAGCGTGAAGAGAGGAGGTGTTAAAGGGAGAAGCCACGACCCCAGCTCCAGATATTGTTTCAGTTACCCCGGGAATTAGCTAGTTTCTCCTTTCTATGATTCATTCCCTTAGCTGTTGGGCCATGTCTCTGACTATTTCTGATTGGTTACATGCTGCTTTTAGCAGCGTTTTTCATTCAAGAAGAGGGAGATTCCTCCCTTTTTGGCTGTCAGTAGGCCTAGCTCTCTCCTACTTTGTAAAACCACCTCAGCCAGCAAGTCTAGTTGGTCCTGTAATGAAGAGAACAGCAATAATACCAATTAGGGTTAGAGGCCAGGTTTGACAGTGAAAAACCCATCGATATTTTGATAGCTGGATCCTAAAGCTTCGGCTGTGTGTTGACCAGCCAGCTGCTGGAGTGTGACTGGAGCAAGACTGAAGAATCCTCAAGCTTCTGCCGTGTGTTGACTAGTCAGCTTCTGGAGTGACTAGAGCAGGGCTCCGCGTCCTTCATGGGTAAGGGCTGTTGTCTTTGGAACCAGACCTTGAGGAGGTTTTGGGGGGTCCTGAACTGCTTTCCAGGTGTCTTCATCACGGGAAGTCGCTGCCTTCTTGACTCTGGTGTGGTGGGTCCAAGGAATGACACCTGTAACTTTAACAGCCGTAGGGGTTGCCAGGACGGCCGTGTGAGGGCCTGTCCAGACTGGCTGAAGTGGTTCCTTGATCCAGTCTTTAACCCATACCTCATCTCCTGCTGATAGGGATGAACCCAATTGCCCAAAGGAATCGGTGTCCTTGCTAAGGTTTCTCGGGCAATTTGGTGGAAGACTTTTCCCAGGGCCTGGAGGTGTGGGGACATCTCCAGGTCAGCTAGTTGTTGGTGGTCTCCCTTGAGCTTTTCTATCACTGAGGGTGGTCTCCGTATAAGATCTCAAAGGGAGAATAGGACCTCAGGGTGCATTTACGGAGGGAGATGAGAGTCCACAGAATGATAAGGCAGCTTGTTCTAGCATTGTCTGGATGTTGGCTGGAGGATATTCTTGTACTACTACTTGGAGAAACAAACCTAACAAGGAAGTTAAAGATATATGGGCAAAGCTGCTGGGGGCTAGCCAGGAGAACCGGGTCCAGACATTGGTTTGTAATATTAGTGTCTGTCTAGGTATGAGAAGATGCAAGAATTTGGACTCATAAAAATCTGTACCTGCAAACATCTGACCATCTGAAAGCCTGTTTTCCTGGGGCTTTCCTGGAGCACAGGGTGCCTTATTTGTCTCCACCCTGAACTCCTTTCAAGGGGATGTTGAAGGTCAGCATCTTATAATGGTCGTGATTTAATCTTTGTAGAGGCAGCTTGCAAGGGCCAACTTCCAGTCAGCAGCACCCTTTCATTGCCACATGTTTGACCATGTTTTGGGGCATTTCGTGGTCATTGTGTCCCACGGTGCTGGGAAGTCTCATTCCCAGATCTAACAAAGATTCCGTTGACAGGCCACTCAATGTGTTGTCACTAGACCAGGCCTGGTAAGTAGCAAAAGTCTCTGGACCATACCTGTCTTACTAGCCTCTTGGTCCAGGAAAATATTTCCTCTTGTTGCTATTTCCCATATCTAGAGTTACATTATTACAGTTATTGACCTCATGTGGAACTGCATACCAGCATTTTATCACAGGCTCAGTCACACATTTGGTAACGTAAGAAATAATCTTCTGAAGCAAGCTACATAGAAAATAATCTAGCTAGCAGTTATTAGTAAGAGTACAAGCAAGAATTTAAGTCAGGAACTTTCATTGGGTATACCCTGGTATACCCCAGGTCATCTGACTCAGTTAAATGATTATAGCCAAGTGTTATCTCCTGGTTGTACATCATGGAGCATCTGACCAAAGACTGGTTACTGAGATAAGCTTTAGAAACAATCTTAGAATGTCCTTTTTAATAATGTAATTAAACCTTTTAGCAATATAACAAGGAACTATCTCAGAAGTGAGTCTTAGTAAGCACAGACCTTAATTAACAAAGCTAGAATATTCAGTGAAACATAATTTTTTCTTTTTTGGAGAACTCATTGTGAGGACATTAACACTGTAGCCAGGGAAGGCTTTAACCCATCAGATAAAAATGTCAGGGAGCCGGGAAAAGCCGAGATTTCCCATCGCCGTGGCTTTTTGATTTTCAGCTGTTGTTTATCTATTTTTAATTTCCTGACTTAGGAGCAGACTGTTGCCATGTTTTAAGGACATCAGGATAGCAAAAATCTAACTGTGAGGGCTTATATTTCTTTTGTTGAAGCAGAATGAGCTTTGTCTACATGTACCATAACCTTAACTAATGTTTATTTACTTTACCAAAGTAACGAAGATTTTAAAAACAAATATAAATCACTTAAAGGCAAAGAAATTAATAGTTTGCTATCAAAAGCTACATTCTAAGAAAACTTTGTTCTCTAATCAGAGAGAAGACCAAATTCCAGTCTGGTACCAGCTTACTGTTAATAACAAAATTTGTTTATCTGCTTAATTTTAGAAAGTCTTTTCCATAAATCTTGAAGAACTAGCAGTATTTTTCTAAAGGCATGAGAGTAAAACCATAGAAGGGATGTTTAAAATCTGATTCTATTGCAATTGACAAAGAAACCTGGTCATAACACTTTAATATGATAACTAGAATTATAATTGACCATATTTTATCAGGGCATACAGAGCTATATGAATTTCACATAATTTTAGGATATCTATATTAGTAACATCAACCACACAGTATAACCTGAAAATATTTATCATCCCTTTAACAGTACTTCCCATGTGATTTAACATGTCCAGTGAACCAAGGTAGCTTAATAGCTCTTTGGAAAGTCTTGGGGGCCCTCTGAAGCATCCCAAAGTTAGCTAAAAGTCAAGTTATTTAGAAAGTTTTGTCAATAAATGTCAAAAGGATTTATAACAGTCAGGTAGGATCATATAAGTTACTGTGAAATAATAGTTATTTACTTAGCCAAAGTTAACGAAAGATTTCAAAGGTAAATGTAGAACAGATCAATTAAGAGGTAAACTTAAATCTATAATTAAAAGCAGTTCAACATCTGAAGAAAGTATGTCCTCTTAACAGAGAGAAAGGCCGAATTTAAGTTTTTGCACCAGCTTGCTTTAAACTCATTTATGTAAACTTAATTAAATTTATTTTAAACTTAGTCCTACCCATGCACAAAACGTTTTTTCAGGGTCCACCTTTCACATACCTTTTAACCACTTTCTGTAACAGCCACCTGTAAGTCAGATCTACTTTCTTTTCCCTTTATAAAATGTAATTTTTTTATATCTTCTTTATTAAAAACATACATCCTACTTCCTCCGTATTAGATTAGAAAACAAACATCAATACTAGATATTTAATGTTGAATATTACTCAGTTTATGTGACTCTGAAATTTATTTAGATTAATTTTTCTTATATTTAGAATTGTTTGATTTGTAAGCGCTTACTTTTCTTTAGGCCAGTTA
The DNA here is from genome assembly GCA_006410935.1 of Redunca redunca. Classification (NCBI taxonomy): domain Eukaryota; kingdom Metazoa; phylum Chordata; class Mammalia; order Artiodactyla; family Bovidae; genus Redunca; species Redunca redunca. The sequence goes on along the minus strand of SJYQ01000150.1, from coordinate 544,931 downwards.
AATTAGAACTCATTTACAACTTCAATATTATCAGGAAAAAAACAAAAGGCATACACTGAGACATACATAAATACAGACAGTCAGAGATCTTATAGTTTTCTGTTTGAGATTTAAAATATATCTTTGACCCCCTTTTTTCCTTGCTTGAGGTTCTAATTTGCCAAAGGCTGAGGTCTCAGGCAAAGTTGGCTGTGTATTTCAAGGACATGGAAAGGGTTAACTTTAAGCTTTTCCCTAAGGAAGCCTTTTAACAAGCTAGTTGTTTTTAATTCCAAATGCAAAAAGAATTGGTTCTACAGTTTCCAAAAAGAAAAATTTATCTCACTCCATTCGGTCAGCAATCACGCACTCACAATCATTCAGAGGCTATCACAATACTTCCCTTCTCCCAAGTCCCCAGGTTTCCTTAACTGTTGCTTCCTTCCTGGGAGCTCCAAGAAGGTTATCAGTCACAGTGCCTCCATTCTCCCGAGTCTCCATTTCTCCCTATCTGATGTTTCCTTCTTGGGAGCTCCAAGGAGGTGATCAGTCTCCTCTTCTACCCGCTGGGGTAGGAACTGACTGGGGACTGGCCCCAGGACCTTACCTGATCCTGTGGCCATTCCTGGTGAGTTGGTCCGTCCCTCCAATGAGTCCACTTGGGGCTCGGCCATCTGGAGAGTCGGGACACCAGTCCGAAAGAGAACCCGGAATACCATCGGGTGGCATGCCGCCTTGTTCGTCTTGGGGTTCCTTTGCTCCAGCCAAGCCACCAATCTGGTGGCTCAAGGGGTCGGCATGGTTGCAGTCTTGCTGGGGCCTCCAGAAATGTTGCAGAAACCAGTAATCAAGAAACCAAGCACCACACTTAGAGAATTGGAGAACTCAGGTTTATTATGCTGGTGGGCCCAGAGGAGTTAACATTACAAGCTCTGAGCCCTGAACAAAGGGGTTACAGAGTTTTTATAGACTATAGTGGGCAACACTAGCTGCTAACAGGCTGGTTTAAACTAGGGTTTTGCGCTCTCGTGGGAACAGCAGTCAAGATGGAGAGGGCATGCCTGACCTATGCATGGACAGGCATGAATAAACAGATTTGCAGGGGCTGGGCAATTGCAAAGAGCAGGACAGGGTTGAGTGAGATAAGCTCCAGGTCCTAGTATTGTGAGTCCCCACTTTCTGAGACTGCGTGACCTACGTGATCCAGACTTTGCAAGGAGCAAGCTGTGTTATAGAGGCAGAAGGAGCAGGAGGTTACCTAAAATTTTAACTTTTCTTCTTCAGTGTTATAACATCATAATTTACAAAAACTCTTTCAAGTATTTTTTTTAAATATATTTACATTTAGTTTGGTTTTAGAGACTTACATGAGATTATTGATGCCCTTCCACAGATGAGGAGAACAGGAAACCGAGAGCCTGGGAGATTTTAGTGGTTTACCCGAGGTTCCTTAGCCCAGTAGCCCTGGCCTTAGGCTCAGTATGTGTATACACTGCTGCTGCTTATTCGAAAGGGGTACCAGTTGAAGCCAAGGTAAGAGTGGTTTGGATCAGCAAGCTTTGGTCAGCATCACAGCCGTAAGTTGTACCTTTAAAATGGTAGTACCCTTGGCTACTGGGGCACAGGACAGGCATCTAGATGGATCAGCATAAATTCAAAAGTGATTGAAAATCAACTCAGTACAAGCCTGCTACCTGGAACAATTCATCTTTCCCCTCTGAGGCAGCAGATTTTCCTATTTATTTAATTTGCGGGCTTTACCAGATTAAGAGACAGTGACATACTGTTCGAACAGTATATGTCTGTAGAGTTCTGTGCTCATTTGTAATCTCTCTCGGCTATAAGAATGAAATTGTCAGAGTACATACCAAGCTTTCTCATTCCATTATTCCGGCACTGCTTATAATGGGGAGATGCTTGTTTTGCTTACAAAAGACCCTGATGCTGGAAATACTAGACAACAGCAGTAATTAGTTTTGAAAATTGTTTTCTGTATTTTGAAGATCTTCAGATTACAAAGGTGTTTGTTTTCAAATTACTTTGTTCATTCTTTAGGCTTGTTTAGAGAGTTCAGGGAAAGTACTGCTGTGTATATTGTGCTATTGTATGGCTGAAGTAACGAATAACAAAGAGTTTCTGAGCTCAGAGTTCTATTTAAAACTTGAGGCAAGTTTATCTGTTAAACTATGTGAAATATCCCCCATGAGGTGAAGCGAGAGGTGTTACTTATCCCCCCGTGCTGACCACAAGCTATGTTGGTTCTAAGTGTTTCTGAGCATAATTCTGATGAGAATATGGCTAATCAGCTGTCCATCCTCTTTCACCAGCCAACCCTAGACCCTTGGAGTGCCATGTAACTCTTTGGCCTAACTTGTTTCTCCTGTAAAAGAAAGAGGTCACAAAGGAATGACTTGGGTCATGGAATGTTCAAGTTACAAAGGACCTAAGTATATGGCTGAGTCCAGCCACTTTTACAAACCTGGACCCTTGGAGTGCTGTGTAACTCTCTGGCCTAACTTGTTTCTCCTGTAAAAAAAAAAAGAGGTCACAAAGGGATGACTTGGGTCATGGAGTGTTCAAGTTACAAAGGACCTAAGTATATGGCTGGGTCCAACCTCTTTTAACTTACAGACTTCCTGTTTCTACCCCAGAAAGTTTTAAGCCTCTTATGATACCATGGAACTGAAACATCAAAATTAAACTTTCCCACCATTTCGCAGAGATGAGGTACAGCCCTCCCTGACTTATGATGGGGTGGTTGCTGTTGGTGTAGTCACTAAGGTGTGTCTTACTCTTGTGACTCCATGGACTGTAGCCCATCAGGCTCCTCTGTCCATGATGAGGTTACATTCTCATAAACATAAGTTGAAAATATCATCATTTGAAAATCCATTTACTACACCTGTCGAACATGATAGCTAAGTGTAGCTGTCTTTAAGCGTGCTCTGAACACAACATTGGGCTTCCCTGGTGGCTCAGATGGTAAAGAATTTGCTTGCAATGCAGGAAATGTGGGTTTGATCCCTGGATCAGGAAGATCCTCTGGAGAAGGGAATGTCGACCCACTCCAATATCCTTGCGTGAAGAATTCCATGGACAGAGGAACCTGATGGGCTACGTTCTATCGGGTCACAGAGTTGGACATGACTGAATGACTTTCGAGCACTTACATTAGCCCACAGTTAGACAAAGTCATCTGCCACAAAGCTTATTCTATAATAAAGTGTTGTATATCTGATATAATTTATTGAATACTAGTGAAAGTGAGGCCTGGCGGGCTGCGATTCATGGGGTCACAAAGAGTCGGACACGACTGAGCGACTGAACTGAACTGAGTGAAAGTGAAAAATAGAATGGTTGTAAGGATATGGGTCATTTACCATGGTGATTGCTAGCCAGCGACCCCAGTTATCCTTTGGGAACTGTGGCTTGCTGCTGCCCATCAAGGCAAGAGGATCTTTTGGTCCACGTATTACTGGCCCAGGAAAAGATCAAAATTCACCATTCGAAGTAGGATTTCTACTAAATGCATCATAAAATCATGAGTTGGATCGCTGTAGGTTGGGCTTCCCTGATGGCTCACTGGGTAAAGAAACCACCTGTAATGCAGGAGAAGCAGGAGACGTGGGTTTGATCTCTGGGTTGGAAGGATCCCCTCGATTAGGGCATGGTAACCCCGTCCAGTACTCTTGCCTGGGAAATCCGTGGACAGAGGAGCCTGGTGGGCTGCCGTCTCTGGCGTCGCAGAGCTGGACATGACTGAGCACAGCATACACGCCCACACAAGTCGGGAACTATTTGTACTTTAAAACTGTTGTTTGAATTTTGATTCCCTTTTCATTCTTTCCTCATATAGTGTCCCAGTTTTTTATATATATATATATATATATATATGAAATGTCTGTTTATATAAACGTGTGTGCCTGTCAGAGCCCATTTTTGGACTGGGTGAATGGTAATCCTGGTGAACTTGTTGAATATCACCACAGTGAAGAATTTGACATACACTTGTGATGTTCTCAGCAACATTTTCTTGGTTAAGCATGATTATATTGAGCTTTGTAATTTCTTTTTTGCTTAGCTGCCTAAATATCTTGCAATCATACTGTATAATAATGGTGGTGATTTAGTCACTCAGTCGTGTCTGACTCTTTGTGACCCCGTAGAGTGTAGCCCTCCAAGCCCCTCTGTGCATGGGATTCCCCAGGCAAGAAGTGCTGGAGTGGCTTGCTGTTTCCTTCTCCAGAGGATCTTTCTGACGGATCGAGCACGTCTCCTGCACTGCAGGCACACTCTTTCTGCTGAGCCACCAGGGATTACCCTTTTTTTAATAATGCTCATCTCCAATTTTCATATAAACTGTCCACATTCTAATACATTTTGTTGAAGACACAACTATGCATGTATATGGTACCCTGAGGCCGCAGAGTGATCAGTCTTCAGATTATCCCAGGACTGATGGAGTTCCCAGGATACCGGACTTCCAGTGCTAAAACCAGGAAAGCCCTGGGGTATTGATCCTCTTACCCAAAAGTGTCTCTTCTTGGGATTTAATTAAAAATTCTTCAAGTTGGATAAAATGCCAGGTAGTTATATACTAGTTGAACTCAAAAGACATATTTTCAAGGCAAGGCAAATATCTTCAAGACCTCATAGATATTTTCTGTTTATATGACTGAAATATAGGATTAATTTATCCTTTTCCATGTAACTTTAAACAAAAATGATTTAGCAGTTAAATGAAACAGTTACATCATTTAAAATCTCCATGTAAAATTAAAAGGGCAGTTATAAGAGAATTGGTATTTATTGTCTACTCAGTGCTTTTTACTTTGGGATCTGAGAAACATTGTTGAAAGCAAGAGAGGCTAGCCTTGTTTGTGAGACCATCCTGTTGGCTGTGTGCTACTAACTTTAGAACCTAGATATCTGTTCAAGACAAAGTTTTTGGGTTTTTCTTACACATTCAACATGACTAGTGGAAAGAGCATGGATTATGGAGTCTTACAACTTGGGTTAGATTTCCAGGTCCAACTGTTACCAGCTTTTTGACTTTATGCAAACTATTAAATTCTGTGGACCTCTGGTGTGTCACCTGTGACATGAAGAGAATATCTGTTTGGTGAGAATGTGAGGATTAAACTAGATAATGGACGTGTATAAATTGTCTGACACATGCTGCTGCTGCTAAGTCGCTTCAGTCGCGTCCAACTCTGTGTGACCCCATAGACGGCAGCCCACAAGGCCCTGCCGTCCCTGGGATTCTCCAGGCAAGAACACTGGAGTGGGTTGCCATTTCCTTCTCCAATGCAAGAAGGTGAAAAGTGAAAGTGAAGTCGCTCAGTTGTGTCAGACTCTTAGCGACCCCATGGACTGCAGCCTACCAGGCTCCTCTGCCCATGGGGTTTTCCATAGTGCTCAATAAATGACGTACTTACAGCAGTCATTGTGCCTCTCTGTGGACCCATGTTTGGATTAGGAAGGCTCTGTTTTTGGATAATTACCTTACATGTTTTTATAGCTTCCCTAAACTTCCAGGTTAAGATCATTGTGTCAGTCAGGCTTAGTTTTGGGAGGCCCACAGTTGCAAGGCCCCGGCTGGTACATGGCCTCTGTCTGAAGTCCTGCCTCTCTGCGCCATTCCCAGTGAGTTGGCATCATACTCATGGCTCAAGATGGCTTGAGGCAGGAGGATGTAGGGAGACTCCCTTTCCCTTAAGGAGACTCCCGGAGGCACCCTGTGAGACTTCTGCTTCTGTCACATCCGCTAACATTTCATTGGTGTGGCTGGGAGGTGTGGAAAGGTAGTCATTAATTGGGGCATCAGTCAGCTCAGTTGTATGTGACTCTTTGCGACCTCATGGGCTGCAGCATGCCAGGCTTCCCTGTCCATCACTGTTGCCCTAATGGGCCAGGAGCGAGCGAGGAGAATGAAGAAAGAACACGAAATCTGGTGCAACGGGTCAGGGGACCTGCAGTCTCTACTGGACTGAGGTGCAGAGTCCACTCTGAATACACATTTATTCCTAATTGCAGACTACAAGATTTTCTCAGATCTTATCTTTTTTTTTCTTTTCATATGAACTTTAGTTTTTGTTTTTTTATATAAATTTATTTTAATTGGAGGCTAATTACAATATTGTAGTGGTTTGCCATACATTGACAGACCTTATCTTTCTCAAGACACACGCTGTGTTAATCACGTACTCCTTAATGTCATGTACTACACTGCCGTAGTCCAGATCTCCTTGTGTTCACCTCAGGCCGTTCCCTTCTGGGCTAGTCCCAGGAACACTAGCAAGTGTGTAGGCAGAGTTCATGCCTGGCACCAACCTGATGTTCCAAGGTCCATGCTTTTATGATCCCAGTCATACTCCCTTCTGGTTCTGGCCTTGAGGTTTGTAACAAGGAGATTAGTCTTAAGAAAAACATGAAAGGTAATCATTAACATAATTTCTTAATATATGCTGTTTTTCCAGGTGCTGTTTCTGTGGAATTTCTCAAGGCTGTGAAAGTACATTATTAGGAATTCCCACTACACATCACCAACTCCTGGAGCTTGCTCAAACTCACGCTTATCGACTTGGTGATGCCATCCAGCCATGTCATCCTCTGTCATCCCCTTCTCCTCCTGCCTTCAATCTTTTCCAGCATCAGGGTCTTTTCCAATGAGTCAGTTCTTTGTGTCAGGTGGCCAGAATATTGGAGCTTCAGCATCAGTCCTTCCAGTGAATATTCAGGACTGATCTCCTTTAGGATGGACTGGTTGGATCGCCTAGCAGTCCAAGGGACTCTCAAGAGTCTTCTCCAACACCACAGTTCAAAAGCATCAGTTCTTTGGCACTCAGCTTTCTTTACAGTCCAACTCTCACATCCATACATGACTACTGGAAAAACCATAGCCTTGACTAGATGGACCTTTGTAGGCAAAGTAATGTCTCTGCTTTTTAATATGCTGTTTAGGTTGGTCATAGCTTTTCTTCAAGGAACAAGCGTCTTTTAATTTCATGGCTGTTGTCACCATCTGCAGTGATTTTGGAGCCCAAAAAAGTTTGTCACTGTTTCCATTGTTTCCCCATCTATTTGCCATGAAATGATGGGACCAGACGCCATGATCTTCATTTTTTTGAATGTTGAGTTTTAAGCCAAACTTTTTCACTCTCCTCTTTCACTTTAATCAAGAGGCTCTTTAGTTCTTCCTCTCAGCTGGGGCATAGCTACCCTAAGCATAACTGGCATTCTGTTACTGAAGAGAAAATGAGGACTAGATTTTATGGTAGGCATTTTCTGGTCTCTACCTCTTTGTCACCACTTTACCACTGCAGAATTCAGCTACTTAAGTATTCTTTGATAAAGACTTTTCAGTTTTTATCTCCCTAATTAGTAGTCTTAATGGGAATGCCCCTTGTTGAATTTTGTTTCATTGTTCTTTGGTTACTTTTGCTTCTCCTGTAATTTGATTCCCACCAGATTCTCTGAGAAAAATTAAGTCTATCCCAGTGAAGAGTAATTATGATTTAGGCTCCTGTTCACTTATTCATTCAATAAATATTTATTGAGCGCTCATCATGCATAGGCTGCTGTGGGTTATTATAGACAATGTGCATTATCACTAAGTGTGTTTCCCATTTTTTTGGTTTGTTTATTTGGCTTCTTGGGTTCACAGAGTTGAATTTGTGACTCAGCTGGGTTGAGTACGAGTCTGGGACCTGTCAGCCCTTGTCCCTGGCAGTGTAGTCTTCCCAGTCCCAGTATTGGGTAGCCAAGTTGAGGTTAGGCCACCTTGCTAACTTGGAGTGCAGGACTTTGGAGGAAGAATAGGCTTTGTTGTTGGCAACTGCTATGCTAGCATAAGGGATGCCAAAGTGTTTTCTTTGAGCTGGAGAACGTAAATGCCCATGCTAGCTTTGCACAAATTGCTGATAGAAGGTAGTGATTCTCAACCCAGCTTACGTGTCAGAGTCACCCATAGAGCTTTTAAAAATTGCCTAGGGAACACCTACCTGACATTTTGATTCAGGAGCCTCCGGTATAGTTTAAAAAGCTCCACAGGTAATTCTGATGTGCAGCCAGCACTGAGGATCACAAGTTTGAGGATTTGAACCCAGCTGGCTTGGGAATACTCTAGGGAGCAGTCCCACTTTGCTCTTTGTCATTCGTCAGTCATACAAGCAGAGCCCTCCTTGATAACCTGTTTTGACCATCAGAAGGGGAATGTGGGAGAGCTCAGAGATTTAGTACCTGGATAGAACACGTGAGACAGTGAAGTGTTTAGGGGACAGTTAACTAGAGCTGGCCTTGCTTGCCTGTTTTGCCTGTACCTATTGTGAAAGTTTTTTTTTGAGCTAGAGAACCCAGTAACTGGGGCCCAAGCTTTGGGGAGAGTGCGGGCTGTGGGGGTTGTGGATGTGGCTGCTATGAATATTGTGAGTTTGCTTTTTTTTGTTCTCTAGGGACAATAAGGGGAGATGAAGGGGGCCGGGATTGTTATTTCCAGAACCAAACACTGCCAAGGTTTGTGAGCGCCTCCTGGTGAATCTGGAGGAGCAGGTGGGCCGCATGGAGCTGTGGGATTACATAAGAGTTCTGTGGAGAATCGTGGTTTCATATTTTTTCATATTCTGGGAAGACCAGGGCCTCTCTTCCTCAAATATAAGAGCAAAAACAGTCCAGAGTTTATTTCTTTCACGTTTGTTCACACCACTGCCTTCAGCCCCATCTTATTAGTGCAGAAATGTCAAAATGGAATTCAGAGTGGCATTTTTTCCAGTAACCCTTATTACTGAAATAGTGCTTAGCGTGTAGTAAAACAGTGGCTTAGTTATTGAGGACTTATTGTGTGCCGGACACAGGGCTGGAGGATTATGTACCTTTTGTCCAATAATCCAATGAATAGGCATCAAACAGGGAAACTAGGCTTAGAAAACACAACCAGGGTGCCAAGTTGAGAAGTATTTATTTTAAATCTGTGCGTCTTTTCCCGATAATGTGGTTTTTCCTGATAAATGATTTAAAATGTACATTATATTTTTTTTTTATATAATGCTTGTATAATTTACTACATCCTAGTATTCTTAAATATTGAATTAACTCAGGGATCTCAAAATACTTTTGAGCCTCAAGGTTCTATTAGGGTTGTGTGAAGGCCTTTACTCTGAGCCTGTTACACTCACACGAGATCAGCTGACCAGGGTCTGACTCCAGTACTGCCCTGGGCCTTGCTTCCTTGTAAAAGCCCCCACTGTTGGTTTGGTTTTTGTCATTTACCTTTTTCTCACAAAGAATCAGCAAGAGTGACACCCAGGACAGATTGATGTCTGCCATTCTGCCGTGTTCAGTGACTCATGTAACCCTTCTAGTGACTTGGCTTGCTTCCCGTCACCCTCTGTCAACATCAGAGCCCTTTAACTTGTCTGCATTTAGGAGCATAAGAGCCTTTTCAGTCTTTCTGACCCCGTTAATCAAAGGACTTTGTCAGTGTGAACTATTCATACTTGGCACGTAAGGAAAAGTGCTTCTTGCCATTTCAAGACGTAGGGCCCATTGTTTTGGAAGTGCCTTATTCTAAAGATGACTTTTCGTTATTCAAAGCTGACACTTTCTGTAAATATGGTATGGTTGCTTGTGGGTTTTGTTATTTTTCTGCCCCTGAAGGATTTTGAATGCTTGGAGGTTAGGGGCTTGTATTACCCACTGTACCTAGAGAGTTAGAATTTAGATACAGTAGGCAAACTGCTTGTTAAATACGACTTTAAAAACTCTTTAACCAGAGGCCCTTACAAATGATATCTCAAATCTTATTTTAAGGTTGAAAGTCTTAAGGGATGTTTGATGTATCATGTCTGTCCTGAAATGCCTTCTGACATCCTTCCTGCTCTGAATGACTCCTGGTCTGCCTGATCAACCCGTGAAACTACAGCTGACTCTGCTGTTCTCAGGTGAAAAATACTTTACTTGAAAGTGAAAGTGCTAGTTGCTCAGTCGTGTCAGACCCTGCAACCCCACGTGCTGTAGCCCACCAGGCCCCTCTGTTCATGGAATTCTCCAGGCAAGAATGCTGGAGTGGATCACCTTTCCCTTCTTCAGGGGATCTCCTGACGCAGGGATCGAACCCAGGTTTGCTGCATTGCAGGGAGATTCATTCCTGTCTGAGCCACCAGGGAAGCCCAAATCCCTTGCTAACTCGGCCTAGGGAAAGTGGCCAGATCTGAGCTGCTTGAACTGGAAATTTCCTAGGAGGCTGGGGCACTGGAGACGGGCAGCCCAGGGCTCTTGGCCACTTTAGACGGGACAGCTCCAGAGTGGCATAAATGGGCTGTTTGGTGCAAAGACTGTTAGAAAAGGGTTGGCTTTTTGCAGGTATGGTCCAGTCCTCTCATTTTACAGATGAAGAAAGTGAGCCTTGATAGTAAGTAACTTTTTAAAGGTTGCAGAATTCAGTAGGGCAAATTTGGAACCAGAACTGGTCAGAAGTTTTTTAAAAGAGTGCACTTTCCCCCTCTTTATCTTTCGTGTCTATCCAGGAGCTATGAAGACACATTTCTCGATTCCTTTCCTTATGAGTTATGCTTTAAAAAGAGGCAGCTTTCAACCCAGTTCTCTGTGACAGCCTAGAAGGGTGGGATGGCGGAAATGGGAGGGAGGTTCAAGAGGGAAGGGGCATATGTCTGTAGACCTGTGGCCGATTGATATTGCTGCATGTGCACCCAGCACAATATTGTAAAGCAATTATCTTCCTATAAAAACACGCACAGGCAGTTTTTCTTTTTCCAGCATTGATGATGAGACAGGAGAAAGAGAGACCATATTTTTCTTTTTAATAACCTTGTTTATTTTTGTAGTGTTGGGTCTTTGTTGCTGTGAGGGCTTTCCTCTGGTTGCAGCAAGCGCGGGCTACTCTGGTTGTGGCGCTCAGGCCCTGGGGCGTGCGGGCTTCAGGAGTTCTGGCCCCCAGGCTCTGAGGCACAGGTCAGTAGTTGTGGTGTGGGGGCTCAGTTGCTCCAAAGCATGCGGGATCTTCTCGAACTTGGGATCAAACCCGTGTCTCCTGCACTGGCAGGCGTGTTCTTTACCACTGAGCACCAGGGAAGCCCGAGACCACATTTGACAAGTGTATTTTTGTTGAAACCTAGGATTAAGGAATAGTAAATGAACATTTAAGATCCTCTTAACCTATTTAGAGGTCAAAATGTGATACATTTTGAAGTCACACAGGCATCAATTTAGACTTTGTCTTTCTCATCCTTCCCAACCTTTTCAATTAAATAATTCTCTGCATTATTTAGGCATTATTGATTACACCAGAAAGGAATCTGCACTTCTGGTTTGGTATTATTTTCAAGATATTAAGGAGGTGATGACTATATCATTTCATTAAATTTACTTTATGCATGTCTTCTCAATTTGCTGTAACATGCCATTTTAATTTGCTAATCCCAAGGATTCCTGATGTAATACTGGAAGTTGTATTTTTGAATGGGCTGTGGTCTTAAGCTGGCTGTTTATCTTGTTTTGTTTTGTTTTGTTTTGTTTCTAATCCTAATCAAAGCTTTGGTTTCTTTTTAACATAGAGGAAAAGCTTTTATCATAGAGGAAGCATCTACAGAGTTTATCTTGGTGACTTAAAATCTATAAATAGCCTGTGAAATGATTTCTAGCTCAACATACTGAATTTTGTCTAATAGCAAAGAATTTTCAAAGCCTTTGGCATTCTATGATCAAGGACATTAGTTGTTCTTGATTGCTTTTTAAAAAGATAACATGTTTTCTAATTCATATCCTGCAGAGTCTGATTGTATTTTACATTCATCCTTCTCAAAACTGCCTATTCTGATTTTTTTTTTTTTTTAATTTTATGAGGTTTAACCATTTATTCAGCTCTGTGTGTTCTTGGTAAGTTAGTGTTTCTTTGGAAATTATTTGTGTCAAATGACAAAAACAAAACAATTTAGTAACCAGTTTGCAACCCTTTTTTCAAGGGAAAACAGCCCATGGGTTGAGGGAATACAGGTCCTCACAAACAGTGGAGGGCTCCTCCCTGGGGATTTTGGGTGAAAGAGAGTTCTACAGAAGAACTCCTTAGAAGAGGCAGCCTGGAAACAGGATTCAGTTGGCTAAGAGACTGGTCATTTCCTTATAAAGCCAGCAGGTCCTATTTTATAGGGTAATGTCATAAGCTAGTTGAGCTAAATTGGAGGATTGTGCCTGGTGTATGTTTGGATTCCTTGACAGGTATTTCCCCTAAGTGAAGGCTGACATGGGTTCAGATTTGTGATGTGGGCCAGGCTACTGGGTAGTGGGGTGGTCCTGATACGTATAGTATGTTGTGTGTTAAGTCACTTCAGTTGTGTCCGACTCTTTGTAACCTTTTGGACTGTAGCCCGCCAGGCTCCTCTTTACATGAGATTCTCCAAGCAAGAACACCGGAGTGGGTGGCCATGCCCTCTCCCAGGGGATCTTCCCCACCCAGGGATCAAACCCCCATTTATGTCTCTGCATCGGCAGGTGGACTCTTTAACACTAGTGCCACCTGGGAAGCCCTGTGTGTGTGTGTGTCTGTATATACACACATCAGTTCAGTTCAGTTCAATCAGTCATGTCCGACTCTTTGCAACCCCATGAATCGCAGCACGCCAGGCCTCCCTGTCCATCACCAACTCCCAGAGTTCACTCAGACTCACGTCCATCGAGTCCGTGATGCCATCCAGCCATCTCATCCTCGGTCATCCCCTTCTCCTCCTGCCCCCAATCCCTCCCAGCATCAAAGTCTTTTCCAATGAGTCAGCTCTTCACATGAGGTGGCCAAAGTACTGGAGTTTCAGCTTTAGCATCATTCCTTCCAAAGAACACCCGGGACTGATCTCCTTTAGGATTAACTGGTTGAATCTCCTTGCAGTCCAAGGGACTCTCAAGAGTCTTCTCCAATGCCACAGTTCAAAAGCATCAATTCTTTGGTGCTCAGCTTTCTTCACAGTCCAACTCTCACATCCATACATGACCACTGGCAAAACCATAGCCTTGACTAGATGGACCTTAGTCGGCAGAGTAATGTCTCTGCTCTTGAATATGCTATCTAGGTTGCTCATAACTTTTCTTCCAAGAAGTAAGCGTCTTTTAATTTCATGGCTGCAGTCACCATCTGCAGTGATTTTGGAGCCCAAAAAAATAAAGTCTGACACTGTTTCCACTGTTTCTCTGTCTTTTTCCCATGGAGCGATGGGACCGGATGCCATGATCTTTGTTTTCTGAATGTTGAGCTTAAGTCAACTTTTTCACTCTCCTCTTTACATTCACTTTTAGTTCCTCTACTTTCTGCCATAAGGATGGTGTCATCTGCAGATCTGAGGTTATTGATATTTCTCCCGGCAATCTTGATTCCAGCTTGTGTTTCTTTCAGTCCAGCGTTTCTCATGATGTACTCTGCATATAAGTTAAATAAGCAGGTGACAATATACAGCCTTGACGTATTCCTTTTCCTATTTGGAACCAGTCTGTTGTTCCATGTCCAGTTCTAACTGTTGGTTCCTGACCTGCATACAGATTTCTCAAGAGGCAGGTCAGGTGGTCTGGTATTCCCATCTCTTGAAGAATTTTCCACAGTTTATTGTGATCCACACAGTCAAAGGCTTTGGCATAGTCAATAAAGCAGAAATAGATGTTTTTCTGGAACTCTCTTGCTTTTTCCATGATCCAGCGGATGTTGGCAATTTGATCTCTGGTTCCTCTGCCTTTTCTAAAACCAGCTGAACATCAGGAAGTTCACGGTTCACGTATTGCTGAAGCCTGGCTTGGATAATGTTGAGCATTACTTTACTAGCATGTGAGATGAGTGCAATTGTGCAGTAGTTTGAGCATTCTTTGGCGTTGCCTTTCTTTGGGATTGGAATGAAAATGGACCTTTTCCAGTCCTGTGGCCACTGCTGAGTTTTCCAGATTTGCTGGCATATTGAGTGCAGCACTTCCACAGCATCATCTTTCAGGATTTGAAACAGCTCCACTGGAATTCCATCACCTCCACTAGCTTTGTTCGTAGTGATGCTTTCTAAGGCCCACTTGACTTCACATTCCAGGATATCTGGCTCTAGATGAGTGATCACACCATTGTGATTATCCGTGTCGTGAAGACCCTTTTTGTACAGTTCTTCTATGTATTCTTGCCATCTCTTCTTCTGCTTCTGTTAGGTCCAGACCATTTCTGTCCTTTATCGAGCCCATCTTTGCATGAAATGTTCCCTTGGTATCTCTAATTTTCTTAAAGAGTCTCTAAGAGTCTCTAGTCTTTCCCATTCTGTTGTTTTCCTCTATTTCTTTGCATTGATCACTGAAGAAGGCTTTCTTATCTCTTCTTGCTATTCTTTGGAACTCTGCATTCAGATGCTTATATCTTTCCTTTTCTCCTTGGCTTTTCGCCTCTCTTCTTTTCACAGCTATTTGTAAGGCCTCCCCAGACAGCCATTTTACTTTTTTGCATTTCTTTTCCATGGAGATGATCTTGATCCCTGTCTCCTGTACGAAGTCACGAACCTCATTCCATAGTTCATCAGGCACTCTATCAGATCTAGGCCCTTAAATCTATTTCTCACTTCCACTGTATAATCATAAGGGATTTGATTGAGGTCATACCTGAATGGTCTAGCGGTTTTCCCTGATTTCTTCAATTTCAGTCTGAATTTGGCAATAAGGAGTTCATGATCTGAGCCACAGTCAGGTCCTGGTCTTGTTTTTGTTGACTGTATAGAGCTTCTCCATCTTTTGCTGCAGAGAATATAATCAGTCTGATTTCGGTGTTGACCATCTGGTGATGTCCATGTGTAAAGTCTTCTCTTGTGTTGTTGGAAGAGGGTGTTTGCTATGACCAGTGCATTTTCTTGGCAAAACCCTATTAGTCTTTGCCCTGCTTCATTCCGTATTCCAAGGCCAAATTTGCCTGTTACTCCAGGTGTTTCTTGACTTCTACTTTTGCATTCCAGTCCCCTACAATGAAAAGCACATCTTTTTGGGGTGTTAGTTCTAAAAGGTATTGTAGGTCTTCGTAGAACCGTTCAACTTCAGCTTCTTCAGCATTACTGGTTGGGGCATAGACTTGGATTACTGTGATATTGAATGGTTTGCCTTGGAAACAAACAGAGATCATTCTGTCGTTTTTGAGATTGCATCCAAGTACTGCATTTCGGACTCTCTTGTTGACCATGATGGCTATTCCATTTCTTCTGAGGGATTCCTGCCCGCAGTAGTAGATATAATGGTCATCTGATTTAAATTCACCCATTCCAGTCCATTTTAGTTTGCTGATTCCTAGAATGTTGACGTTCACTCTTGCCATCTCCTGTTTGACCACTTCCAATTTGCCTTGATTCATGGACCTGACATTCCAGGTTCCTATGCAATATTGCTCTTTACAGCATCGGACCTTGCTTCTATCACCAGTCACATCCACAGCTGGGTATTGTTTTTGCTTTGGCTCCAACCCTTCATCTTTCTGGAGTTACTTCTCCACTGATCTCCAGTAGCATATTGGGCACCTACTGACCTGGGGAGTTCCTCTTTCAGTATCCTATCATTTTGCCTTTTCCTACTGTTCATGGGGTTCTCAAGACAAGAATACTGAAGTGGTTTGCCATTCCCTTCTCCAGTGGACCACAAACTGTCAGACCTCTCCACCATGACCCACCCATCTTGGGTTGCCCCACGGGCATGGCTTGGTTTCATTGAGTTAGACAAGGCTGTGGTCCTAGTGTGACTAGATTGACTAGACTTCTGTGAGTATGGTTTCAGTGTGTCTGCCCTCTGATGCTCTCTTGAAACATCTATCATCTTACTTGGGTTTCTCTTACCTTTGGTGTGGGGTATCTCTTCATGGCTGCTCCAGCAAAGCACAGCTGCTGCTCCTTACCTTGGATGAGGGGTATCTCCACACCACCGCCCTTCCTGACCTTCAGTGTGGGATGGCTCCTCTCCCAGCCGCCGCCCCTAGCCTTGGGTGTGGGGTTGCTGCTCCTGGTCACCGCCCTGGCCTCGGACTGGGGTGGCTCCTCCTGGCCGCAGCATATATGAATATATATATGTGTATGTGTGTGTATTAACTTTATCATTTGTCAAAGTAATTTTGCTGACTGTAATCAGATGAGCACTTTATAAGACATTTAAAGTTTCTTTTTTTTTTTAACACAGAAGATAACTGATGTATATAAAAAATAAGGACACTTAAACTTTTTATTACTTTTTTTACATAAAATTTTTAATGAAAGAAAAGTTTCAGCAATCTGAATTTTAAAATCTGAAATTTTAGGATGTTATCCTTCACCTGAAGAAAAAAAAACAGCTCAGTTGGATCTTAACATTCTATTTGTCATGTTTACTCTATTTACTCCTCTGATCACAAATAATAGTAATACTCTTTGTATTTGTGTAGCAGTGAGAAAGGTGGTGCTAGTGGTAAAGAACTCGCCCACCAGTGCAGGAGATGTTAGAGACACAGGTTCGATCCCTGGATCGGGAAGATCCTCTGGAGGAAGAAATGGCAACCCGCTCCAGTATTCTTGCCTGGAGAATCACACGGACAGAGGAACCTGGTGGGCCACAGTCCATAGGGTAACAACTTAACACAGGAGAAATACATAGCTCTTCATTACAGTCCTTTAAGGTGTAGTTAGGTATTATCTTTATTTAGCAGTTGAGTCGAAAAAGTGTCAGACTTTATTTTTGGGGGCTCCAAAATCACTGCAGATGGTGATTGCAGCCATGAAATTAAGAGACGCTTACTACTTGGAAGGAAAGCTGTGACCAACCTAGACAGCATATTAAAAAGCAGAGACATTACTTTGCCAACAAAGGTCCATCTAGTCAAGGCTATGGTTTTTCCAGTAGTCATGTATGGATGTGAGAGTTGGACTGTGAAGAAAGCTGAGTGCTGAAGAATTGATGATTTTGAACTGTGGTATTGGAGAAGACTCTTGAGAGTCCCTTGGACTGCAAGGAGGTCCAACCAGTCCATCCTAAAGAAGACCAGTCCTGGGTGTTCATTGGAAGGAATGATGCTGAAGCTGAAACTCCAATACTTTGGCCACCTCATGCAAAGAGTTGACTTATTGGAAAAGACTCTGATGCTGGGAGGGATTGGGGGCAGGAGGAGAAGGGGACGACAGAGGATGAGATGGCTGGATGGCATCACTGACTCAATGGACGTGAGTCTGAGTGAACTCTGGGAGTTGGTGATGGACAGGGAGGCCTGGCGTGCTGCGCTTCATGGGGTCACAAAGAGTCGGACACCACTGAGCAACTGAACTGAAGCCCAAATATGGGTTTCCCTGTTGACTTAGCAGTAAAGAGTTTACCTGGTAATGTAGGAGATGCGGGCTTGATCCTTGGAACGGAAAGATCGCACGGAGTAGGAAATGGCAATCTGTCCCTGTGTCTGTACCTAGGAAATCCTGTGGACAGGATCCTGGAAGGCTATAGTCCATGGAGTTGCAAGAATCAGACACGACTTAGAGACTAAACCACTTCCACACCCAAGTTTAGAGAGGTTAAATTTCTCTCTGAGCTTAATCTCTAGTTAATGGGAGAACTGAGTCCTGTCCTGATTCCCAACTAGTGTACTTTCCACTACTGTGAAGGTAAGTTGCTCACTGATGTATATTATATATACACATATCTAAGTATAATCATGTATATATATACACACATTCTGACTAATATGTTGATGGAATAATTGTCACTGAGTTGTATATTAATAACATCGCAGTGTGTACATGCTCAGTTGTGTCCGATTTCTGCAAGGCTGCCAGGCTCCTCTGTCCATGGAATTTTCCAGGCAGAATACTATAGCAGGTTGCCATTTCCTCCTCCAGGGGATCTTGGTAATTAAGTATTAATTTACTAACCCTCTTTTCCTTTGTGAACAACAGATAGAGTTGTGAATAATACTGATAGCTAAGTTTAGAAAAGAAAGCTAGAATCCAGAAGCAGATTTCGAGGTAATAAACCCTCTGTGATAACTGATAAATGTAAAATATAAAATTTTTAGGACCAATTTGTTTCCAAAAGGACAGCATAAATTCTATATAGTAATTATCAAGTGCATTCTCTACGTTTCTTAGCAGATTAAATGCCAACTTAATAGAAAAACTTTTATTCCTCTGTGTCTAACCAAAGGGAGGTCTGAACTGCAACATTTGGTGAAGACAGGTTGTCCAAGTAGGGATATTTTACTTCAAAAACTGCACACATGGGTAAAATGCTTTCCAAAAACAAGAATGCTTTATTTCAAAAGGAAGTGTTTTATCTTTTCTTTCTTTGACATTTAAGGATTGCCAGCTGCCTGGAATTGTTGCTTTATCATTTAAAAAATTAAGGAATAAATAACAGTACAATGTATGTTTGAGATTTCAACATACTCATGAATCATAACATTGGAAATCATCATTCCCAAATTTGATATTTAATAAATAATAATTGAATGGCTATCCATGACATATCAAAGATGCTAACATTTATCTGGAAAATATTCAGAACTGTATTTTCCGATATTAAAAATAATGAATTCACTATTTTAATTTTTATTTTATGTTACAGTATAGTCGATTTATAATGTTATATTAGTTTTAGTTATACAGCTAAGTGATTCAGTTATACATGTACATATATCTATTCTTTTTCAGATTCTTTTCCCATAGAGGTTATTACAGAATAGTGAGTAGAGTTCCTTATGCTATAGCTAGGTCCTTGTTGATTATCTATTTTATATATAGTAAGTAGTATCAGTTCAGTTCAGTCCAGTCGCTCAGTCGTGTCCGACTCTTTGCGACCCCATGAATCGCAGCATGCCAGGCCTCCCTGTCCATCACCAACTCCCAGAGTTCACCCAAACTCACGTGCATCAAGTCGGTGATGCCATCCAGCCATCTATCTCATCCTCGGTCGTCCCCTTCTCCTCCTGCCCCCAATCCCTCCCAGCATCAGAGTCTTTTCCAATGAGTCACCTCTTCGCATGAGGTGGCCAAAGTACTGGAGTATATATATGTTAATCCCAGTCTCCTACCACCAACTTCCCCTTTGGTAACCATAACTTTGTTTTCAAACTCTGTGAGTCTGTTTCTGTTTTGTAAATAAGTTCATTTCTATTGTTCTTTTATATTGTACCAACGTAAGTGATGTATGATCCTTCTCTGACTTCAGTTAGTATGATCATCTCTAGGTCTACCCATGTTGCTGTAAGTGGCATTATTTCATTTTTTGATGGTTGAGTAATATTCCATTATTATATGGAATCTTGTAAAATTCCACATCTTTATCCGTTCCTCTGCTGATGGACATTTATGTTGCTCCTGTGTCCTTATGTTGCTTTTGTGAATAGCGCTGCAGTGAACACTTGGGTGCCTGCATCTTTCTGAATTATGGTTTTCTTCGGTTATATGCCCAGAAGTGGGATTGCTGGATCATAAGTTAATTCTGTTTTTAGTTATTATTATTTTTTTTTGTAGGTTGTGGAAACGTCCATAGATTTATTGAGCAACTTTCAAAGATCAGATTTAAAGGAAGAGTTCTTGAAAGTTTCAACGAATCAAACCCAATTGCACATAATAATATACTTTCTTATGGTTATATCTGAACACACTGATTTTGAAACTATAGTGCAGATAAAAAACAGTAATCTTCCAATGCAGTGTTGGATTTAGTGTCAAAATGGATATGTGAATTAAGAGGCGCATAGTAAGTACTCAGTCAGTATATGTTAGCTAGTTTAAAGTGGTATTACATTGCAACTGAAGACCACACAGTTCTTGTTGGTTCTTGACAAACTCACAGCAAATATTTTAAAGAATTGCAGAAATATTCTGGCAAAATGAAGCCACAGCTTTAGAAAAGGATCATAAAACTTTGATCAGTATAGAGAACAAGCCTTTATTTCTGAAACTGTAGTTAAACATTGGCCAAAGATTGGCCACAATGAACATAAACTAGATTCTGGCCGTATGAGAGAGGATCCACTGGAGTTTGAGGTAAAGGCCAGAATTTTGAGGGATCATTTCTTGAAACAAACACATGAACTGCATATTATCTTGAAATTTCTGGCTATGGTCAAATTCTACATTTGGGCCCTTTTCCTATTAAAATTGAAAACCGTCACTCAAAACTGAATATACAGTCTTTTTTGCTTTCCGTGAAAAGTTGATTCAGCTTGTTGGGGCCTACTTTTACACTGTTTGGAAAAAGCTGTATTCTTCACGTGTGTGTGCTCAGTTGTGTCCAGCTCTTTGTGACCCTGTGGACTGTCCACAGGCTCCTCTGTCCGTGGCATTTTCCAGGCAAGAATACTGGAGCAGGTTGCCAGTTCCTACTCCAGGTATTTCTAGTTTTATAAGGAACCTCTGTACTGTTCTCCATAGTAACTGTATCAATTTACATTCCCACCAATGGTATAGGAGGGTTCCCTTTTCTCCACACCTTCTCCAGCATATATTATTTGTAGATTTTTTTTAGTAATAGCCATTCTGATTGGTGTAAGGTGATACCTCATTTTTTGTAATTTAGATTTGCATTTCTCAAATAACTAGCGATGCTGGGCATCCTTTCATGTGCTTTTTGGGCATCCATGTGCCTTCTTTGGATAAATGTCTGTTTAGATATTCTGCCCATTTTTGGATGGATTGTTTATTTATTTTGATATTGAACTGCATAAACTATTTCTACATTTTGGGAATTAATCCCTTGTTGGTCTCTTCATTTGAAAATATTGTCTCCCACTCTGTATGTTGTCTTTTCATTTTACTTATGGTTTGCTTAGCCGTGCAAAAGCCGTTAAGTTTAATTAGGTCCCAATTAAACTTTTTAAATTTTTTTTTCTTTTTATTTTTGTTAACTTTAGAAGATTGATTCAGAAAGATACTGCTGTGATTTATGTCAAAGAGTGTTCTCCCTATGTTTTTTTCTGAGTTGTATAGTATGTGGTCTTAGGTTTAGTTCTTTGATAACATTTTAACTTTCTAAGTGGCACATAAAACAGTCGCTTTATGAATCCATGGTGTCTTAAATTGGATGAAAATCAGTATAATGTAAAGATCCTCATCAACTTTTGAGACCCCTTTTGTAACAGGTTGTTGACAGTGTACACGTCTTTATGAATATGCCTCTCTCCTTGTACTCAGTGTTGGCCGGAAATCAAGGCAGAATTTTCACTGATGGTTGACTTTGGAGACAGATATATGACAAAAAATAATTGGGAAGTCTGCTACATTTGAAAAAGGAAACTCCAACCTGGGTATGTTTAGTTAGATATATTTTCTAAGTTTACAAAGCTGAAAGCTAGTCAGCAGAGCCGGACCCAGCGGATGGTCTTTGTGAGATTGTTCTGTGTCCACTGCAGAGTGACCGCGGGGTGATACTCGCTGCAGAGCCTTCGCGTGGCCCAGCCGCCCGGCAGCTCCGTGTGTCTCCGCAGGCTGATGCTTCCCCGGTCGCTGGGTCATCTGTGACAAAGCTCGTCACTGGGCACGTTCACCAGACGCACTTCTAGTACTTTTCCTCCAAAGGAACGAGCCCAGGTTGTCACAGTTGAGGTTATGTTCTTCTGGTTCCTTCTGACCGTCTCACGCTCAGCGTGTGTAGTGTGCGGTGGCGCATCATCGCCAGCGTTTTGTGTGGTTTGAGCACCTTTCACGGGCGGACAGAATCTGTGAATTCAGCGGTGTCATGTGCTGCTCCCTCCTCTCACCCCAGGGATGTCTGAAGACTCCTGTGCACAGCACCGTGGCGCAAGGGGGCCCTGCGGGGAGTGTGATGCATCTGAGGACGCAGAGGAAGGGCCCGTGTCTGGGACAGAGGAGAGAGGGGGCAGGGCTAGAAGCGGGCCCGTCGCGGGCCGTCTTACTGACTTTGTCCTCATTCTGAGAGCCAAGGACATCCTCTAGAGGTCCCCTTTACCACATCCCCCTCTTAAAAAAAAAAAAAAAAGATATGCCTTTAAAAAGCTCTCTTCTGAAGTCTGGATTTTGTATGTGTTAAGGGTGGGGCATATTAAGAGAGGATAGGTTCTGGTAGAGACCTGCTTCCAAGGGTTAATCTGGGTGAAAGCCTGAGTCGGGGGGAAAATGGGTTCCATGTGAATAGACAACTTTAAAAAAGTTTCTTGTCCAGGAAGAAAACAGTCCCCAAACCTATTTATTTTTCGCTCTTGTTTCAGTCTCCAGGCCCCTGGAAGCCTCTTGGCTCTCTGACTTTCATCACCCCCAGAGCAGCCTGGATCCCAGAGATCCGTATGTACTGGCTGTCAGGGCTCACCTGGGATCCTTCCTTCCCTGTGATCTCAAACCCTGCCTCACACTCACTGGGGCACAGATCCAGTTTCTCTTCCGCACTTGAAACATGTACTTAAGTTCCCCTAATCCTTTACTGGGTTAGTAGGCTTCCAGTTCTGACTCATCCCATTTTTAACTCCTAGCCCCAACCTGCCCTACAAAGGGGCCAAAGTTGGCCACCGTCCGGAGACTCTCCAATCTTAGGGATGCAGCTTCTTTACTGTCTCTCTGAATTCATCTTTCCTGTCTCACTATCACTGTCTCATCATCTTTTGCCTGGTCTGCTATTCTGCCTTTTAGTTCTTCAGTTAAAAATATATGACTATGATAGCTGCCTTGAAATTTTGCTGGGGATGTTAATGTAAATGCAGTGTGTGAAACATGTAGCGTAGAGCCTCACTGTTAGTGACGTTCTGGGTTTCTTCTGTCTCCTGCTTGTTCATTTCTGTCCCTGGCTCCAGGTTTTAGCCACTCCCTTTTTGTTTTTATCCTGCTACCAGAGTTGTCGTCTCCAAACATGCCCTATTTAAGTGCCTTTAGTGTTTCCCCATTGCCTGAGTGCAGCCAGACCTCCTTAGTGTCACAGCCCCAAGCCCATCCTTTTCATCCCATGCTTACACCTTCCCCGACTCCCAAAGCCTTTCTTGCATCTTATGTTCCAGGTACATTTGACAGCTGGGTGTTGCCTGAAAACCCTGCTTTGAGTTTTTTGTGTTTGGTTTTGAATTAGAGTTCCCTTTTCTTTTTTTCCCCCTATCTCTTGATTGTTGAAAACAATGGCCCAATACTTTATTATATTTTTGGTAGAATTATTACATATGTGTGTCTATATGAATGTCTGTGTGTAACAAGTGCACACAATCTCACAAACTGTTAGTCATCCCAGGGGGTGGGGATGAGGTCAGCTCTGCCATTGGTTAGACATATGATCTTGTCCAGAAGTGACTTAAACTCTATATCTGTGTGTTTTCATCTGTTCAGTGAGGAGTGAGCGAAGTCACTCAGTCGTGCCGACTCTTTGTGACCCCATGGACGGTAGCCTACCAGGCTCCTCTTTCCATAGGATTTTCCAGGCAAGAGTACTGGAGTGGGTTGCCATTTCCTTCTCCAGGAGACCTTCCCAACCCAGGGATCGAACCCGGGTCTCCCACACTGTAGGCAGACGCTTTACCAGTGAAGTAGGATTTAAATGGATGGTTTTTGTTTCTGCCTGGACCCAAACTTTAATATAACCCAGGTAAAGCTATTCTGTAGGAGGAACTGAGATAAATCTCCCAGATCCTTTGCTTTCTAATAGAAGGTAGCAACTTTAGACGTTAACTGGATTAGGGAATAAAGAATTAGTTGGGTGAGTAGCAGGCACTTAATGTATCTTATGCCATTTAATCCGTTGAAACCTCACTTGAGATAAGTAGGTATTTAGCAGATAAGATAACGGAGGACTGGAAAGGTTAAGTCACCTGCCCAAGACATCAAGCTGGTTAGCCTGTGGTAGCTGTTGGGCTCTCCCACTAGCAGCCATGCCTGAGTGGAAGTGGGTGCTTCAGCTTTTGTCAGCTGTGGTTTCTTAATACAGTTTTTCTCTGGACCATGAAGTGTTTACTCCAGACAGTTTTTTGGGGAAAGTTTTTGGTTGCGTGTATGTGTTCATCCTGGGGTTTGTGTTATTTTCCTTTCTTCCTGGGTAATATTTCTGTTTAAACAGCAGTGAAATCAAATCATAATGCTTGGCTCTCTGTTATTTGTGCTTATTTTTCTCAGAAAGCAAATGTTCGTTTAACAGAACAGGAAAGGGATGAAATCCATGGCAGGTGAATGGATAGTCTTACTGCATCGTTGCTCACTTTAATGTGTCTGGCATCCTGTATAGCCCAGAAGCAAGGATTTCAGTGCCTTGAGGGAGGTGTGGTGTAAGTGGGCGTAGGAGCAGTATTGAAGAGGGCGGCAGCAACCGCTCGGGTTTGTTGAGCTGGTGAGCCTGATGCGTGTGACTAACGCATGTGAGGATGTGCATACACGTGTGTTACACTTGCTGTATACATTTTGCATGCATGTTTCTAAGTGCTTTACTTGCATTTGCTTTTTCAGTCCTCTCAATAACCCTTTGGATTATCATCTCCATTTTTTAGATGAAGAAATCAAGGCACAGAGAGGATAGGACACTTGCTTAAGTTCATAGAGCTAGGATTCATGCTTGCAGTTCTATATCTGAGTTAACTGAAATTCATATTGTTAACCTGTTACATTGTTGAAATGTTTCTCAACTAAGGTATATCTCCTTTTTTGGCGTTTGGACTCAATGCACTTTTTGGAGGGCGATAGTAACAGTTTGGAGAAGGCAATGGCACCCCACTGCAGTATTCTTGCCTGAAAAATCCCATGGGCGGAGGAGCCTGGTGGGCTGCAGTCCATGGGGTCGCTAAGAGTCGGACACGACTGAGCGACTTCATTTTCACTTTTCACTTTCATGCATTGGAGAAGGCAATGGCAACCCACTCCAGTGTTCTTGCCTGGAGAATCCCAGGGATGGGGGAGCCAGGCTGCCGTCTATGGGGTCGCACAGAGTTGGACACGACTGAAGTGACTTCGCAGTAGCAGCAGTAACAGTTTGTCTTCAAAGTAAAAATAACTAGGCCTTGTGGGGTTGTACTAAGTCATTGGATTTAGTGAAATATCCTGGAAGAACTAAGACAATCCTTCTTATGTGTTATTAACCATGATATTTTAAAAATGCAGATATGAAAGTATTACAGGTTCATGAAGATACTTTATTCTATAGAATATTATTGAAATGGAAATTTTTCGTATGTTTCAGTGCTGGCTGGTGAAGTAGATTTGTTTTGAATTACAGCACATAAGCATTTTTTTAAATGTTTGGCAGTAATAAGTAAAACAAACACCTTTTCTATTTAGCAAGCAGTAACAGTGGATTCTAAAATGATATTTTGCAGGAAGAAGGTTTCAGCCTAATAGAGACATAACAACATGTGTATGTTTTAACTTCTTTATGTTAAAACTCAGTATATTCTTCTTCCCTCTGCTTTTTTTGCTTTTAGGTCTTCACCAAAGAACATGGATGAAAATGAAAGCAACCAGCCCCTGATGACAAGCAGCCAGTATCCTAAAGAAGCAGTAAGAAAGCGCCAAAATTCACGGAATTCTGGAGGAAGTGATTCTTCTAGGTTTTCCAGGAAGAGTTTCAAACTGGATTACAGACTAGAAGAAGATGTAACTAAATCAAAGAAAGGAAAGGATGGGAGATTTGTTAACCCTTGGCCAACATGGAAAAATCCCTCTATTTCAAATGCTCTCAGATGGCTGATATTGGAACGAGATCACAGCAGCGTTCCATGCTCCAAAGAGGTAGCGCTTGTCTCCCGAGTGCTGTGTATTTGCTCTTCTTTATAAAAGTATTGATTTATTGGCCGCGCTGAGTCTTGTTTGCCGTGTGGGCCTTTCTCCAGCTGTGGCACGCTGGGTCTGCTTTCTGCTTGCGGTGCTCAGGCTTCTCATCGGCAGCAGCTTCTCTTGTTGCCGAGCATGGGCTCTGGAGCATTTGGGCTTCAGTAACCGCAGCTTGTGGGCTCAGGAGTTGCAGCTCCCAGGCTCTAGAACACAGGCCCAATAGCCGTGCTGCACAGACTTCGTTGCTCTGCGGCATGTGGGATCTTCCAGGCCGGGGACCAAACCTGTGTCTCCTGTGCTGGCAGGCAGATTCTTTCCCACTGAGCCACCAGGGAAGTCCCATGTATTTGCTCTTAATATATTTATTCCTTCACTTTGCTGTAAATTGTCTTACGAGTCTCCAGTTAGGTAATCCAGCCCTTTTATATGATAAGGTTGTGGCGAGATGACATGAATAAGGTACCTTCACATTCATTGTGGAGCAGCAAAGTGCATGTGTGTATAACTAGCTCTGATCTGGTGGCAGCTGGAAGTAGGAATAGAATGTCTTAAAAATGCAGGGAAGGAAGCTTGTTGATTCTGACTGGTGGGACTGGAAATGGTTTTACAGAGGAGATGATCTTTGAGGTAGGCCTAGAAAGATAAAAAGTATTTGGCAATGATTTTCCCACTGGGATGGTGGCATGAAGAAGGTCACAAAAGGTGAGAGTGCATGACGTGTTCCAGATTGTACTAACCCGTGCTTTGGAATATGAATTATGAGGGTTAAGCCTGGAGTGCTCGGCTCTTCATTCTTGGATAAAGCTGCTAAAATGTTAAAAGAAATCATCAAATAACCTTCCACTCCTTTACAAATTGAGAGTAGGTTCCTGGCCTTTCAATACGCCAGTTATACTTACGATGAAACAAACTTTGGCCTACGGTTTATTAAATGAATGAGATTTCGCTTTGGCTCGGAGTGGGCGGCTCCCAGTTGCAGTAGGACTTTCTTCTCTTAGTTTCTGGCCGCTCTGTTCCTCCTACCAACCTTGTCCTCTCTTTTCCAGCAATGCCTGTCCTGCCAGACATTGTGGGGAACTGAGAGATAAGGAAGTAGACATTGGAAGTGGGAAGTGGGTGGGAAAAGAGTGGGGACATCCCTGAAGGCTTGATCCGCAGTGAGGCAGGAGGCGGGGAGTAGTGGGTGGTGGCGATATTGGATCTGTTAGTTAAGTGTGTCCATTTTTCTTTAAAGGATATGGGATTAAAAAACAAAACACAACTCATGTTGTCACTTCAGTGCCAAGTAATGTGCATACTATTAATCCTAGTTAACAGAATTAACATGAATAATATTTTCCCAGCACTTTTTAAGGGTGAGTCAGGAGATTGATAAATAAAACCTTATTGTATGTTTAAAACTTTGTGGGTGGGAGGAACGAGAACATTTTTGCTTCTTCTGGAGAACCCGGTATGAAGAGAATCGTGGAGGCATGCTGTGAGAAGGGCTTAGGGCAGGAGGCCAAGACGGGTAGACTACCTGTTGGGTAAAATTCCTTCCTGGTATTTGGGCCACAGCCTCTAAAAATACAGCAGGCAACGGCACCCCACTCCAGCACTCCTGCCTGGAAAATCCCACGGACGGAGGAGCCTGGTAGGCTGTACTCCGTGGGGTCGCTGAGGGTCGGATACAACCGAGCGACTTCACCTTCACTTTCACAGACTCACAGCCTCCAAACTGCCGGTCACTACACAGGTGAGGGTCTAAGATTCACAGTCTACACTGTTCTTCCCTGAGACCAAGCTCCACTGAGCTTTTGTAACCCAAAGGGTATGCAAAATGATGGACGTGATCAAAAAAATGTATTTAAATTCCAAGTACGAGAAATTGAACTAACAACATTGTAGCCTTGAATGGATTTTGATTGATCCCCATCTAGAATACAATGGCACCCCACTCCAGTACTCCTGCCTGGAAAATCCCATGGACGGAGGAGCCTGGTAGGCTGTACTCCGTGGGGTCGCAGAGTCAGACACGACTGAGCGACTTCACCTTCACTTTTCACTTTCCTGCATTGGAGAAGGAAATGGCAGCCCACTCCAGTGTTCTTGCCTGGAGAGTCCCAGGGACGGGGGAGCCTGGTGGGCTGCTGTCCATGGGGTCGCACAGAGTCGGTCACGACTGAAGCGACTTAGCAGCAGCAGTAGTGGTGTCTTTAGTTCTCCTTTCTTTCAAAGAGGAAAGTAAGTGCCCACATGAGAGCAGAAGGCCATCTCTGAAGACTGACGATTTAGAGGCAACTAGAGACGGGGTTCACTTTCTGAGAACTCATCAGGCCAGTGGTTCTTAAACTCCTCTGTTGTGATGCTAAAGCTCAAGCCAGGAACAAAGCAGAAAGCACCCTTGCCTCCTGGGGCCTTAGGTTTAGTGGAAGAGAGACTGTAAATAAGTAAATGGTGTGTGATAGTGAAAAGTGATTAGTGCTTTGAGGAATAATAAAGTGGAAAAGGAAATGGGGGGTGTGTTGGGAGCCGAATTCTTTAATGAAGCATAAGCATTTTTAAAACTATTTATTTTTAATTGAAGAATAATTGCTTTACAGTATTGTGTTGGTTTCTACCAAACATCAACACGAAATCAGCCATAGGTTTACCTATATCCCCTCCCACTTCCCTCCCCATCCCACCCCTTTTTTTAAAAGGCAGGAGTTTCTTGTTTCTTTGATTTTCAATTTAATTTTTATTTTATATTGGATTATAGTTGATTTACAAGCTTCTCGCCATGTAGGGTATTACCGAAATATTGACAAGAGTACCCTATTCCTTACAGAAGATCCATGTTGATTATCTGTTTTATATTTAATGGTGTCTATATGTTAACCCCAAACTCCTAATTTATCCTTCACTGCCAGGTTTTCCTGTGCCTACAGCAGCCACCACTGAGCTTTCCAAGTCTGCAAGTCTATCTGTTTTGCAAATTACTTCATTTGTATCATTTTTCCTTAACTGTACCTAAAAGTGATACCAGGTTTTATTTGTCTTCCTCTGACTTGCTCCTCTCAGTATGATCACTGGAAGGGCCATGTACATTGCTGCAGAAGACATCATTTCAATGCTTTTAACGCCTGAGTGTATATTCCCTTGTATGGCTCTGCACCACATCTTCCTTACCTGTCTTCATCTGTCTTCTTCATCTGTTGATGGGCGTTTTGGCTGAATCCGTGTGCTGCTGCTGTGAATTGTGCTGCAGTGAGCGTTGGGATGCATTTGTCATTTCAAATTATGGATTTCTCTGCGAGACACCCTGGAGTGGTATTGCCGGGTATATAGTATGTCTACTGTTAGTTTTTAAAGAGCCCCTGTTCTCCATAAAGGCTGTTACCAGTTAACATAGGAGGGTTCCCTTTTCTTCATGGCCTTTCCACTATTTATTCTTTGTTGTTTTAAAATTTTATTTATTTATTCATTCTGTTTTGGCTGTGCTGGGTCTTCCTCGCGGCACAGGCTTTTCTCAGTTGCAGAGAGCAGAGGGGCTGCTCTCACTGTAGCGTGTGGGCTGCTCACTGCGGTTGTTTCTCTTGAGGAGCCCGGGCTCTGGGGTGAGCGGGCTTCAGTAGTTGCGATGCGTGGGGTCAGTATTTGCAGCTCTCTGACTCTAGAGCTCAGGCTCAATAGTCCTGGGACACAGGTTTAGTGGCTCTGAGGCATGTGGGATCTTCTTGGACCAGGGATTGAACCCACGTGTCCTGCATTCACAGGCAGATTCCTTACCACTGATCCACCAGGGAAGCCCCCTCCAACGTTTATTCTCTGTAGACTTTTTGATGTGCAAGATGATACCTCATTATACTTTTGCTTTGCATTTCTCTAATGGTGAGTGACGTTGAGCATCTATTCCTGGGCTTTTTTCCTTAAAGGAGCCTTGTGAGTAGTATTTGCCGGTTGAAATGAGCTTCTTGAGAGCTTCTTGATTGCCTAGGTCAGCACATTGCATGAGGGAAAGCCACGAATACAGTAGCTCTGCAGGCCTTGCGATGCAATTCCTCGCTCCTGGTTTTCCAGTTGTTATTTTGGGAAGTGTCCACAAAGGAGCAGCATCTCTTCTTTCCCAGCACTGGTCACAAAGGGCAACTAGAAGATGAGGGCAAGTCTTGCTCCTGGGTTGTTAGTGGGCGCCCACTGTGCCAGAAGAAACACCCACCTGGGCCATGTCTCGATGCTTTCACCCCTTATCCTTCAGCCTGGGTCAGATCTCAACCCCTGCCAAAGCGCTGTGTTGAGCTTGCTGTCCTCTGTAGGTGGGGCCTCCAAGGCAGGAGGCTGTAGGTGGGAATGCCTGGAGCACCAGGAGACATGGAAGCCAGGTGACTTTTCAAAGCTACTGCAACCCAGAGGGTCTATCGTGTTTTCCCTGTACTTAGCTTAGCTTGGTTTTCCGATGGCCCTCCTGGATC
Organism: Redunca redunca; assembly: GCA_006410935.1. Lineage (NCBI taxonomy): Eukaryota > Metazoa > Chordata > Mammalia > Artiodactyla > Bovidae > Redunca > Redunca redunca. The sequence continues at coordinate 514,819 of SJYQ01000150.1, read as the reverse complement.
AGAACATTATGGTCTCATTATAGGGTACAAGGCACCACAGGTCCAAGGGGGTTACTCTCTTGGCATATCCTTCCCAGCTCCCCGAGCCCCATGACAGTCCAGCTTTACAATCCAGGTGCCTCAGGCTCCAGGGATGAAATACCAGCCCTGAAAAGTCAGGCATGAGGTGGGAATAGAGTCTGCTTCTTTCGTTTTTAGGTTGTCATTTAATTTTTAGTTTATGTTGGAGTTGTTTTTCAGTCATGTCTGACTGTGATGCCATGAACGCAGCACACAGGGCTTCCCTGTCCATCACTGTCTCTGAGTTTGCTCAGACTCATGTCCACTGAGTCGATGATGCCATCCAACCATCCTCTGTCTCCCTCTTCTCCTTCTGCCCTCAATCTTTTGCAACATCAGGGTCTTTTCCCATGAGTTGGCTCTTTGCATCAGGTGGCCAAAGTATTGGAGCTTTAGCATTATTCATTCTGATGAATATTCAGGGTTGATTTCCTTTATGATTGACTGGTTTGATCTTGCTGTCCAAGGGACTGTGAAGAGTCTTGAGCACTATAGTTCGAAGGCATCAATTCTTTGGCCTTCTTTATAGTCCAACTCTCACATCCATACATGACTACTGGAAAAACCATAGCTTTGACTAGACGGTCCTTTGTCAGCAAAATGATGTCTCTGTTTTTTAATGCACTGTCTAGGTTATAGCTTTCCTTCCAAGAGGCAAGCATCTTTTAATTTCATGGCTGTGGTTACCATCTGCAGTGATTTTGGAACCCAAGAAAATAAAGTCTATCACTGTTTCCATTTTCCCCCCATCATTTGCCATGAAGTGATGGAACTGGATGCCATGATCTTAGTTTTTTGAATGTTGAGCTTTATGCCAGCTTTTTCACTCTATTCTTTAACCTTCATCAAGAGAGTCTTTAGTTCCTCTTCACTTTCTGCCAAAAGGGTGGTGTCATCTGCATATCTGAGATTGTTGATATTTCCCCTAGCAATTTTGATTCCAGCTTGTGATTCATACAGCCTGGCATTTTGCATGATGTACTCTGTGTAGAAATTAAATAAGCAGGGTGACAATATACAGCATTAATGTATTCATCTCCTAATTTTGAACTAGTCTGTTGTTCCATGTCCGGTTCTGTTGCTTCTTGATCTGCATACAGGTTTCTCAGGAGGCAGGTAAGGTGGTCTGGTATTCCTTTCTCTTTAAGAATTTTCCACAGTTTGCTGTGATCTACACAATCAAAGGCTTTAGTGTGGTCAGTGAAACAGAAGTAGATGTTTTTCTGGAATTCCCTTGCTTTTTCTATAATCCAGTAGATGTTGGCAATTTGATCTCTGATTCCTCTGACTTTTCTAAATCCAGCTTGTATATCTGCAAGTTCTTGTTTCATATACTGTTGAAGCCTAGCTTGAAGGATTTCAAGCACTACCTTGCTAATACGTGAAATGAGCGCAATTGTGTTGTAGTTTGAACATTCTTTGGGATTGCCCTTCTTTGGGATTGGAATGAAAACTTGTCTTTTCCAGTCCTGAGGCTACTGCTAAGTTTTCCAAATTTGCTGGCATATTGAGTGTAGCACTTTAACAGCATCATCTTTTAGGAAAAAAGCTCAGCTGGAATTGCATTACCTCCATTAGCTTTGTTCGTAGTAATGCTACCTAAGGCCCATTTGATTTCACACTCCATGATGTCTGGCTCTGAGTGACTGCACTATCGTGGTTATCCAGGTCATTAAGATCTTTTTTGTACGGTTCTTCTGTGTATTCTTCCCAACCCCTCTTAATCTCTTCTGCTTTTGTTAGGTCTATATCATTTCTGTCTTTTATTGTGCCCATCTTTGCATGAAATGTTCCTTGGTATCTCTAATTTTCTTGAAGAGATTGCTGCTGCTGCTGCTGCTAAGTCACTTCAGTCATGTCCGACTCTGTGCGACCCCCTAGATGGCAGCCCACCAGGCTCCCCCGTCCCTGGGATTCTCCAGGCAAGAACACTGGAGTGGGTTGCCATTTCCTTCTCCAACGCATGAAAGTGAAAAGTGAAGACTGTCAGTCGTGTCCAACCCTTAGCGACCCCATGGATTGCAGCCTTCTAGGCTCCTGTATCCATGGGATTTTCCAGGCAAGAGCACTGGAGTGGGATGCCATTGCCTTCTCCGGAAGAGATCGCTAGTCTTTCCCATTCTATTGTTTTCCTCTATTTCTTTGCATTGTTCTCTTAATAACACTTTCTTATCTCTCTTTGCTATTCTTAGTTGGGTGTATCTTTCCCTTTCCTCTTTGCCTGTCACTTCTCTTCTTTGCTTAGCTATTCGTAAGCCCTCCTCACACAAGCATTTTGCTTTATTGCAATTCTTTTTCTTGGGGATGGTTTGTGTCACTGCCTCCTGTACAGTGTTACGAACCTCTGCCCATAGTTCTTCATGCACTCTGTCTACCAGATCTAATCCCTTAAATCTATTGGTCACTTCCACTGTATAATCATAAGGGATTTGATTTAGGTAATACCTGAAGCCCTGGTGGTTTTCCCTCCTTTCTTCATTTTAAGTCTGAATTTTGCAATAAGGAGCTTATGATCTGAGCCATAGTTATTTCAGGGCTTGTTTTTGCTGACTGTATAAATTTTCTTCATCTTTAGCTGCAAAGAATATGGTCAGATTTTGGTATTGACCATATGGTGATATCCATGTGTCGAGTCATCTCTTGTGTTGTTGGAAGAGGGTATTTGCTATGACCAGTGTGTTCTCTTGGCAAACTGTTAGCCTTTGCCCTGCTTCATTTTGTACACCAGGGCTAAACTTGCCTGTTACTCCAGGTATCTTTTGACTTCCTGCTTTTGCATTCCAATCTCCTCTGATGAAAAGGACATCTTTTTTTGGTGTTAGTTCTAGAAGGTCTTGTAGGTCTTCATAGAACTGTTCAACTCCAGCTTCTTCGGCATCCATAGTTGGGGTATAGACTTGGATTACTGTGATGTTGAGTGGCTTGCCTTGGAAACGAACCAAGATCATTCTGTCATTTCTGAGATTGCACCCAAGTACTGCTTTCAGGACTCTTGTTGACTATGAGGGCTACTTCATTTCTTCTAAGGGATTTTTGCCCACGATAGTAGATACACCGGTCATCTGAATTAAATTCGCCCATTCCAGTCCATTTTAGTTCACTGATTCCTAAAATGGCGATGTTCACTCTTGCCATCTGCTGTTTGACCACTTCCAATTTACCTTGATTCATGGACCTGACATTCCAGGTTCCTGTGCAGTATCGTTCTTAACAGCATTCGACTTTACTTTCACCACCAGACACATCCACAGCTGGGCATCATTTCTGCTTTGGCTCAGCCTCTTCATTCTTTCTGGGGCTATTTCTCCACTCTTCCCCAGGAGCATATTGGACATGTGCCGACCCGGGGGGGCTCATCTTTGTGTCATATCTTTTTGCCTTTTCATGCTGTTCATGGGGTTCCCATGTTGAAGTAGAGTTGATTGGTTATGTTTGTTTTAGGTGTGAAGCACCTTGATTCAGAAATACTGAGATGTGAGTCTGTTTTACAAATTGATGGATTTGTATCAGTTTTTAGATGAGTCGTGGAGGTGCTTTCCTGTGCTCTTGGGCCTTATCTGACTTGCTTCTCCTAGTATGAGCTTTTCCAGATGCATCACTGTCATTGTAAATGGTCTGATTCATTCTGTTTCATGGCTGAGGACTATTCCCTTGTATGTATGGACCCTGTCTTCCTTATGCATCTCTTTGGTGATGGACAGTTTGGTCTTGACTTCCAAGTCTGGGCTATTGAAATCGTGTTGCAGTGAATTTTCAGGTGTAGAAATTTTTATAGTTTCTTTCAGATATGTGCCCAGGAGTGGGATTACAGATAATTGAGCTCTAATTATTTTTTAAGGAACTTCCATAGTGTCTAACTGGTGGCTCTTACCACTTTACCTTCTGAGGAACAGGCTAGGAGGCTTCCCCAGCATTTATCATTTGTAAAGGTTTTAGTGATGGCCACTCTGAATGTTGGGAGGTGATCCCTCATTGTAGTTAGAATTTGCATTTCTCTACTCATGAGCTATGGAGGTGCTCCTAGGCTTTTTTTCCCCCGATAGAACGTTGTGACTAAAATTTACCTCTTTGCATATCCCGAAGTTAACCCTCGGTTGTGTTTTCTCGTCATTACTACCAGGACATGTCTCTGGGGAGGTTTCATGAAGCTCCGCAGGTCTTAGGGGGCAGTTCACCTCAGCACTAGTTTTCCAGGTGCTGTTACCAGGCAGCAGTATTTGCTCATTCCAGGCGCTGGTTCTACAGGGAACAAGACGACTAGAGTGAGACCTGCTCCTGGGTTGTGCCTGGGAACCCCGGGTGCCGGAAGAGATGCTGTCTCAATTCTTCCACCCCTTACCCTTAACCCTGGGACGCATCTCAGCATATGTCAAGGATGGGTGCTGAGGTTGCTGTCCTCTGTGGTGGGGTCTCCAAGGAAGGAGACTTTTCAAAGCTCTTGCATCCCAGGGGGTCTGACTGGTTTTCCATGCACTTAGCTTTTAGCTTACTTGTTGGATGGCCCTCTTGCATCAAGACAGTCTGATCCCAGCCCGAGTTTCGCGGCACCACAGGTCCAAGGGGGTTGCTTTCTTGGTGCATCCTTCCCAGCTCCCTGAGCCCCATGAGAGTCCTGCCTTAGGATCCAGCTTCAGATACCAGGGATGAAATACCAGCCCCAAACAGCCAGGCATGTGGGGAATAAAGTCAGCTTTTTTCACTTTTGAGATTCCCTGGTGGCTCAGATGGTAGAGTCTGCCTGCAGTGTGGAAGACCCGGGTTTGATCCCTGGGTTGGGAAGATCCCCTGGAAAAGGAAATGGCAACCCATTCCAGTATTCTTGCCTGGAGAACCCCATGGATGGAGGAGCCTGGCAGGCTACAGTCCATGGGGTCACAGAGAGTCACACAGATGGAGGAGCCTGGCAGGCTACAGTCCATGGGGTCACAGAGAGTCACACATGACTGAGCGACTTCACTTTCTGTCCCTTTTAGATCGTCGTTTTTTAGTTAATGTTGGAATAGAGTTGATTAACACTGCCACGTTTGTTTTGGGTGTGAAGCAGCTTGATTCGGTTCACTGAGGTGTACATCTCGTCTTTCTCAGACTGTTGTCTCATGTCAGTTACTCCACAGTGTTGGGAAGAGTTCCCTGTGCTAGACAGTAGATCCAGATTTTTTCCCCTATTTTATACCTGTCAGTGTACAGATGTTCATCCCAAACTGCAAGGTTATTTCTCTCTCCCAGCTTTCCCCTTTGGTAACCCTAAATTTCTTTTTTTAAGCCCGCGAGTCTGTTTCTGTTTTACAAATCGGTGTTTTTGTATCAGTTTTTAGATTGTTCTTGGGGTGACAGCATATGCCAGAGCTCTTTTTCTGACTTGCTTCTGGTTGTATGAGTGTTTCCCTGTCCATTGTAACTGGACTTACTTCACTGTGTGTCATGGCTGAGTGCCCCCTTTTGTATCCATTTGATGTCTTCCTCTTATATCTGTTTGATGATAAACAGCTGGGGCCTGGTTTCCAGTTCTTAGCTCTTGAAAGCATGTTGCAATGAAACTTCAGGTGAACGAATTTCTTCTCATTACAGTTTCATTCTGATATAAGCACAGATGTGTGATTACAGATCAAATGTAGCAATAATTAGTTTTTTAAGAAACGTGCATAGTGTCCTCTGTGGTGGCTATTACCAGTTTACCTTCCGAGCAGAAGGCTAGGATTCCTTTTCCCCACACCGTCCCCAGCATTTACTATATGTGTAGAGTTTTTAATGATAACCCTTTACTCTGAACAGATGTCAGCTTATGCCAAGGATTGGTGCTGAGGTTTCTATCTTCTGGGCTAGGGTCTCCACGAAGGAGGCTTCTGTGGGGACCCTGGAGCACCAGGATATATGGAAGCCAGGTGATGTTGCAAAGCTATGCAGCCCAGGGCGTCAGTGGTGTTTTTCCAGCCCTTGCTTACCTTCTTGTCTAGTGACCCTCCTCTATGAGGACAGTCTGGTCCCATCCCGAGGTTCCAGGCTCGCTAGGTCCAAGGGGGATACTCTCTTAGCACATGCCTCCCAGCTCCCTGAGCCCCATGACTGTGCAGCATTAGGCTACCGCCAGCTCAGGCTCCAGGGATGAGATACTAGGCCTGAGGAGCCAGGCATGTGGGGAACTGAGTCAGCTTCTTTCCGTTGTAGATTGTCGTTTTTCGTTCATGTGGACTAGTGTTGATTAACGCTGTTGTGTATGCTTTAGGGGACAAGCGTCTCAATTCACATATCGTGATGTTTTCATCTAGTCTTCTTTGGGGTCTTGTCCCATATAGGTTATTCCAGTGTTAAGTTTCTCTGTTCCAGTCAGCTGGGCCAGATTTCTTACTGATTTAGATCTGTCAGTATGTAGGTGTTAATTCCAAATAGATTGTTTATTCTTTCCTCCCAGCATTTCCCTTTTGATACCCTAATTTTCTTTCCTACGTTTGTGAGTCTGTTTCCCTTTAGAAATTGAAGTGTTTGTATCCTTGGTCAGATAGCACTTGCAGGTTATATGGTATTCTAGTACGGTTTATCATTCGTTTTTGGTCATGTGAGAATTTTTGTTGCAAATGTCTGATTTCATTGAGTTTCATGGCTGAGTAATTTTCCCTTCTGTGTACCCCGTCTTCCTGAACCATCCTGTGCTGATGGCCAGTTTGTTGCTGGCTTCCAGGTGTGGACAGCATGTTGCAGTGAATGTGATGTGCATATATATATATATAATGTTTCTTTCGGTTATAAGCCCAGGGGTGTGAATACAAATCAAATGTAGGTCTGCTTACCATTCATGGAACCTTCATAGTGTTCACCTTTAGGAGCTTTACTGGTTTCCCTTTGGAGAATATGGCTAGCATGTTTCCTTTGAACCAGCTCCTTTCTAGGACTGATCCTAGAGTTTTTAATAGTGGACACTCTTGACTGTTCCAAGGTGATCCCCCATTCCAGTTACCAGTGGCATTTCTATCCTGATGAGTGCTGGTGGTTCCTCTTATGTTTGTGTGTTTTAAAGTTTATTCATTTTACTTGGAGGATAATCAGTTTAAAATATTCTGATTTTTTTTTTTTTTTGCCAGACATCGTGACTTGGCCGTAGGCATACGTGTCCCCTCCATCCTGAACCCCCCTCGCACCCCCGCTCCAGCCTTTCCCCGCAGGCTTTCACAGAGCACCGGCTTTGCATGCCGTGCTTCCCACATCACCCCGCAGGGGTCATGCATTTTACAGGTTATAGTGTGTGTTTCAGTGCTGCTCTAATAGATGATCCCAGCCTTGCCTTCCTGCACTGAGTCCAGAAGTCTGTCTACTTTGCATCTGTGTTTCCTTTGCTGCCCTTTATGGAGGATCGTCGGTACTGCCTTTCAGGATTCCATATATGCTTTAATATACGGTCTGTCTCTGTCTGAGGTACTTAACTCTGTATAATAGGCTTTAAGTTCTTCCACCTCATTAGAACTGACTGACATGCGTGGTCTTTTAATAGCTGAGTAATGTTCCATTTTGTATGTGTAGCATAAGTTCCTTATCCATTCATCTCTCAAAGGACAGCTAGGGTGCTTCCACATCCTAGCTATTGCAAATAGTGCTGCAGTGAACACTGGCGTACGTGTGTCTTTTTCAGTTCTGGTTTCCTTGGGGCGTATGCCCTGTAGGGGGATTGGTGGGTCGTATGGTAGTTCTTAGTTTTTTTAAGGACTCTCTTTCCTGTTCTCATAGTGGTTTGCACAGATAGGTAAACATAGAAGAGGAAGTGGACAATTAGGGTAGAACAGTAAAGTTTCAAGATTAAGTTAGGACAGAAACCTTTTCCATCACTCCCTGCTGAAGTGTCCTTCCCTGTTCCATCCTGCACATGGATGGCACAGCTTCAGCCTTTACTCTGAACTTCCTAGTCCAAGCAAAAATCAAAGCATGAATTTTCTCCCAGTGACAATCAAATGAATAAAGCAAATTGCTCTGGAAAAGAAGAGCTTTTCCTGGTACAGGGAATTGAGAGAAATATTTCTGGGGTGAGTGGGAAGGTGGGGTGGAGGTTGAGTGGGTACCCAGTTCTAAAAACAGCCTCATGGGACATACTTGGCAAATTTCACGAGTGGCTTCCTGGGAGAGACCTCAGTGCAGCTCAGTGGCAGAACAGCAAAGCGCAGTTTGTGAAAGTTTTCTAGAACCCAGGAATATGACCCTAAAACGAGCCCCCTTGGCGGCTCAGCGGTAAAGAATTCATCTGCAGTGCAGGAGCTGCTGGACATGCGGGTTCAGTCCCAGGGTTGGAGAGATCCCCTGGACAAGGAAATGGCACCCCACTCCAGTATTCATGCCGAGAGAATCCCATGGACAGAGGAGCCTGGCGGGCTACTGTCCACAGGGTCGCAAAGAGTCAGACACGACTGAAGTGACAGCGTGCACGCATGTATGACCCTAAAACACAGCTTCTTGTTGCTTAACCCAAGGATTAAATGTAGAGTAACCTAAGGTGTAGTACTTAACACATTTGTTGTAGTGATTGGTTCACACCTGCTTATCCCCAAAAGTGATCATCTTATCACATCAGGACCACGTCTCACTTTGGTTTGATTAGTGGTAGAAAACTTCAAAGGAAAGGAATGAGGAGAATCATCTTTGCCTGTGATTGTCCAGCAGTGATCACAGTCCTCTGCTTTGAATTCTGTGTACTCAGAAAGTTAGGTTCATAAGAGGTGCAGGATCTGCGCTTATGTCGTCAAAGGTTTTCTTGACTATTTCTAGAGGCTGACCTCCTGAGGCAGTTTTGCATTCGTTGAGCAAAGGGACGGCATCTAGGTCAGTCAGCTTCTGGCACTTACAGAAGAGAGCCTTTACAAATATTTAGTAAAGTCAGCAGTACTCAAAGTTTTAAATTTAATTTTCCCTTTGTCAGTTGTATTTGCGAGTAAGATCTTACATTACTATATAGTGATTACTGTGTCTGGTTCAGAAAGAAGTATGCATTTTCAGTAGAAAAGCAAAAGAGAAAAGATTTATCATATGACTTCAGTTCTTCTCAAATAACCCTTCTCTCTATAATTTAGGTCAAAATGTGCTCATGATGATATACCTTCTGTTTGTTTTTAAATTAACTGCTGCCTTTCTTTCTTTGTACACATAGCTTGATAAAGAACTCCCGATACTTAAGCCATACTTTATTGATGACCCTGAAGAAGCTGGAGTGAGGGAAGCTGGCTTGAGAGTCACATGGCTGGGACATGCAACAGTGATGGTGGAAATGGATGAGCTCAACTTGCTCACAGATCCCATCTTCAGTGCGCGGGCCTCCCCATCCCAGCGCGTGGGTCCCAAGCGGTTTCGTCGCGCCCCATGCACTGTCGACGAGCTGCCCCGGATAGACGCAGTCCTTGTCAGCCACAACCACTACGACCACCTGGACTACCATTCTGTCATCGCTCTCAATGAGCGATTCGGTAGCGAGCTGAGATGGTTTGTGCCCTTGGGGCTCCTGGACTGGATGCAGAAATGCGGCTGTGAGAATGTGATCGAGCTGGACTGGTGGGAGGAGAACTGTGTCCCTGGACATGACAAGGTCACCTTTGTGTTCACGCCTTCCCAGCACTGGTGTAAAAGGACTCTGATGGATGACAACAAGGTTCTCTGGGGCAGCTGGTCTGTCTTGGGGCCTTGGAACCGATTTTTTTTCGCAGGAGATACTGGTTATTGCTCTGCTTTTAAAGAGATCGGAAAAAGATTTGGCCCTTTTGACCTTGCAGCTATTCCCATTGGAGCGTATGAACCACGGTATGTAGATGTCCAGAGAAAGCAGTCCTGCTCAATGGTAAATGCTGGGCTCAAAGTAGTCACGATACATGTAATTTGCTATTTTATGGGTGGTCTTTGTTACACATTGGGTAGGGGCTTGTGCGTCAGACTCAGTTAAGTTTTTTTTTTAATTTTAGAACATCTTAATTAGTCATATCAATTAAATTATTCAAAATCAGAAATTATATTGCCAAGAAAAAAACACAGTTTAAAGAATTACTATACCTAGCGCAAAGTTCGTGTACTATTACGACTAAACCCATCGCCCGATAATCAAATCTGACCCCAGCTTTGCCTTTCACATGGAAGGTACTCTCTTTTTAAAAGAACCACCTCTTGCTCCATGACTGGACTGCCCCCATTCCCTGCCCTGTGTTGAGGGCTGAAAACGCAGGGACTTGGCCTTTAGCATCATTCCCTGGCGACGGTCTCACTTCAGTCAGCAGTGAAGTCAGTCGGGAAGACACAGTCCCGCAACCGATGACTTCACTGGCCTTCCAGCCTCTGCGCTCATCACCTGACTTCAGAGCAGATAGAGGCCTCACTGGCATTTGAGACCCATCTGCTGCCTGTCTTTTCCTTAACACCGTTTAAAGAAAAAAAGAAGTGATTTCAAAGAACTTGGTTAGATTTCAGTGGACTATGGTTGATATGTACATGTGAAGAGAAAATAAACACTGAAAATAATGAGATAAGGGCTAATTTTAAAAATGTTTTATTTGCTAAGGTGCATGTGTAGGTCATGTATGCAGACAGAATGGTATGTTGGATGGCATTTTATTTAGGCAGTCCTACAAAGAGAAGAACACTGACACAGATGAACTGAGCAAATCTGATCATTTGTTCTGATTTTGTTATACTTAAAACTTTTTTTAAGTTCATCAAAACCATTATTTCTCCCTTTCCCCCCCTAGTTTCTTCATTTAAGGAACTAGATAGTTTTACCTTATTAAAAACTATTATGAACCAGTAACATTGACAGAATTTCCCTTTTCCACATACTTCTAATTCTGAATTCTATGAAGTCTCAGAGTATCAGTCAACCTGTTTACACATCAGTTTTATATGGTATTGATCCTTATTCAATATATCTTCTTAGTATATTAGAATAGTTTTTATATGTAATTGTGAAAATGAGTTTTCATATGTAGCAAGATACATGTGTCATATATATAGGTGGTGATACAATGTGTACAGCCTAAGTACACAAATGCACTCATATAATTCCGCTTCCTGCTTGCATGGTAGCTGTCGTGTTCCTAAGACGGGAGAAGGATCGGGGAGGGGACAGTATTTGCTCTAAATACTTAAATCATGGTAGCCTCTCCTCTGCAATCCAGTTATCTGGTCAAGACTAAAGTTTTAGAAATAATGTTATCAGCAATATTTCAAAGTAGTCTATATAAGTGCAAGACGATTACACCCAAAATGATTTTCAGTGATCTTCATCCTTAAAACATTTTCAATGTTTTCATCCTTACATCTGGGATCCCCTGTCATCAAGTTTCCTATCCAAGTGAGGTAGGATTTTAAGTTTTTAATTTTTATACCGGAGTGAACATTTTAAATTCATTTCAGACAAACATGAAGGTGGAAAGGAGTATGTGTATTTCTTTGATTTGAAGTACAAGTTTCAGAAAAGCAGTAGAAGCACCTGATTTCTACAGTAGAACCAGGAGAAACTGTTTTCATCCTGCCCTGACTTCTGAGTGTCAGGAGATCCAGCAGAGCAAGTGCTGCTCCTCTGCTGAGCGGAACACGGGGGCCTGTCCTGGCCCGGCAGCTCCTCACCGCCGCTACCAGCCCCTGTGCTGTCGCAGACAGCCTGGCTTGTCCATAATGTCTCTCAAAACCAGAGCAGCTCCCTGCTGGAGCCAGATTGCTTAGTTTTAACTGCAGCGTCAGCTGACAGTAGCAGACCCAGCATATAAATAATGTGAAGACACTGTTGTTTTTCTAAAGCGGTGGCTGGGAAAGCAAAGGATTTACGTATAGATAGTACATTTTACGTACCAGAAATAATTCTTCGTCCTGAAAGTGCTGGTTTTGTCAACTAAGTCAGTGCTGTATTTGATGCTTTGAATAAACTCTGTCTTGTTTAATGCTTACAACCCCTCTGTGAAGTGGGAATAGCTACTATTTCACAGACAAGGAAGATGCAAGCTGGAGAATTTGAAGTGGCTGCCAAGGCATTCCCAGGAATCGGTAGAGCCAGGGTTCATGCCCAGGTCCCCTGTCTCCAGAGCTCTGCTCTTCCCAGGCGTAAGGCAGCCGGTCAGCATTTCTACACTGTCCAGTCCCCTGAAGTCCCCTTTTTTCTTACCAAACCACACACTTCATCTTTGGTTGTATGATGTTTAATTAAATCCTTGATTAGTAATTGGGTTATTTTTTGCTCCTGATATTACAAATTATACAGTAATTTTTGTTTGCTGTTCACTTTAGCATGTTAAAAATGGTTTCTATAACTTATTCAGGTTATTTTGCAACTGAAGTTTTGATTTTTGTTACCACTTCTTTGATTAATACCAAGATATCTTTTTAAGATAAGACATTTCTTCAGAATAAATCCTCAGTAAAATGAAAACACATGTGGAACAAAATCTTAGTAGTCAAAGGGGAGTTTTGCTTGAGACTTACCTACTGTATAGCAGTTTATACAAAAAATAGTTTAGTGGTCAGAGGGAGATGCTTTTGACTACTGTGACTTACTCCTGTGTAGAATCTTAAAGGTTGATGAAGCAGTAATTAGAATTTAGTGTATATTTCAAAGGCCATATTTAACAAATTACTGTTTTCTAAGGTGGTTTATGAAGTACCAGCATGTAGACCCAGAAGAGGCTGTAAAGATTCACATTGATGTTCAGGCAAAGAAGTCTGTGGCAATTCACTGGGGAACTTTTGCCTTAGCAAGTGAGGTAAGTACGACTGTGGCCACAGTAACTCCTTGTGTGTCTGACATAGGATAGGATTCAGGCGCCTGTGCACCTGGCAGTGTGTTCAGAAACCAGACTAGAATCTGAACCTGTGTGGTCGTCATAGTCATCAACATGAATTACGATGGTAAATTATTAATTAGTAAAACAGTATTTATATACATTGAAAAAAACCTCTTCATTGCATGGGGTCTTGTGAATTATTTATATAACCAAAAATATGTATGGTCTTAGGAAATAGAAAAATGAATCATCATGTCATTCCTCTCAAGGCAGGCTTTTGTTTAATGGAAGATACAAGATATGTTCGGGATTACTCTAAAAGTAAGTGTTATAAAAAGTGGGACAGATAAAGGGTTCTCAGAGTCAGGGACTGTTACTGATTGAAGGGATCAGGGAGAGCTTCATGGAAGAGATGACATTTAGACTTGGCTGTGAGAAGGTAAGGAAGAAGGCTTCTCAAGAGGAGGGAAGTGTGGGCGTGGAGATGGTGAGCAGTGAGTTCCGCCAGAGTGCGAGTGCTACCAAGAGCAGCAGGGAAAGTAAGGCTGGACAGCCTGGAACTTTTCAGAAGTGTTATTTGTCCAGTAAACACTGATTCTGTGTCTGCTGTGTGCTGGCCACTGGGGTAAATAAGTGGTGGTTTTATTCCTAGACTGGTAGAGAAGACTTAATTTTCCTATAAGGTACCCGGGACTTAGAACTCTGCTACTAGACAGAGTTGTGGGATCAAACAGAAGCTTAGCAAAAAGCTTTCTCTCCTCTCCTGGAGCCAGGGCCTGTCCTGAGCAAAACTTAGAAATGGACAAGTGAACTGGGCTGCTTCTCCTTGCTCTCTGTGGCACCTTCCACATTTCAGGGCCTCTCTGCAAGGAGTCCTCTGCTTTTTAAGCATTCCCTCTCTCTGCTGTTTAAGCATTCCCTCTCTCTGCCGTTTAAGCATTCCCTCTCTCTGCTGTTTAAGCATTCCCTCTCTCTGCTGTTTAAGCATTCCCTCTCTCTGCTGTTTAAGCATTCCCTCTCTCTGCTGTTTAAGCATTCCCTCTCTCTGTCCTTTTTCTGGCCTGCCTTCTCCTGGTTGCATCTTATCCCATAATTAATACACTGCCTGCCCCGTCTACTCCCTCCCATCATAATTCCCACTCTGCACTGCTACGATCCTGAACTGCACTGTTGGGGGGACACAACAGAAGCAATAGCTGAACGACCACGGGCATAGGAAGGGTGAAGGAGAGTATGTGTTTCTGTGTCCTCGGAGAAACACAAGTACACAGGTTTGCTGCTGTATTTAGTGGCAGTGTCTTATTCCATGTGTGGGTGCATTCCATATGTGTATAAATTTAGATACAAGTTGCTTATTTATGTTCCATATATATTTCAGCAACTTAGATGAAGTAATAGTATTTTATTAAACCCTGCAAACAGAAGAGTCAAAGATGAGTCCTAGATTTTTAACTTGAGTAATTGGAAGATGGTTATGTTCTTGACTGAGATGGGAACTTGAGAGGAGAGAAAAACCAGTCTTTAAGAGTTACTGTATTATTCAGTCTTATTCCTGTTAAAAATCTAACCTTCATCTTTACTTCTTAATGAAACATAAAATACAAAATCATTTCGTCTTTTTGACATTAGTTGTGTAAATCTGACTGCGAGTTTGCTACATAAATTATAAAGAATTTGTGGGGAGGATATTTAGCCTATGCTTTGCAGACGGTTTAAAATCATCTGCATGTAAATAGTTGTAATAACTGCTTACTACAGTATAAGCAGCTTAAGGATGTCCTTGACTTGGCAACACTTAAATCAGAGGTCGCCGTACATATATTTTATCTGAGGAATGTTGAGTGAATTTTTTACATGTATTTAAGCATTTAAGTCACTAGTTTTGGTGGAGACAAACGGTAGGCACTATAATATATGTTAGCTTCTTAAATGACCAGGCTCTCTGTTTGGACTATCTTATATCTTAGAAAGGAACAGTTTGTTTTCTGGGGCTGGTGCCTGGCCTTCAGTGGGTCCAGACTGCTGGGAGCGTTCACCACTTACTCATATTTATGTCTAATCTACTCTCTTGATTAATGCATATTGTTTGGTCCCAGGGCTGTGGGGCGTTTCTGTCTTCCCTGCAGGACTAAAGTGCCTGCACTAGAATGGTTTTCTTGCCTGTTTCTCAAGTTATCTTCTAGATGGTTGAAGCAGCCAAGAACTGACCTGTGAAGAAACTCACAGAGATAGTGCAACATCAAAATCCATACTAAATTATAGCTTATAACTAAAGTTACAGTTTAGGAAAGAAATTATTAGTGTGAGATAATTGTGTAAGTGTTTTATTATTGGCTGAGAGTTGTAGAACACGGAGGAAGTGGGGAAGAGTTTCATCATTTTGAAATCTCTTAAAAACAATTTTGCAAAGGAAAGCTTCTTGACTTGGGCTATTAAAGTTATATTTTACTGGTGATATATCAGCAATCTCCTATGTGCAAAGAAAAGACTAACAGTAGATTCCTGTTATCAACTAACCTTAATAGGTGGCTATTTCTAGGAATACAGGGTAATGAATGCTTAGTTAACCTCAGTTACTCAGCAGACAGTGGCAACACATCTCTGAACACAGGCATAAACCTAGGAGTGAGCAAGCAGGGAGGAAAAAACTTGGGTGTGGCAGTCACTGTTAGCAGATCTGTTCACCTGAAACCACAGGAAACTTGCCTGGTTTTCCTACCGCATCACCGGCTGGCCCTTCGTAGTCTGTGGCTGGTTCCTCCTCTCCCTCCCAGCAGTGAGAATGTTAGGACTCCATAGTCCAGGGGCCCCTTCTCTTCTCTAGCTGGTTACTCCCTGGGGAAATCTCACTAGTCTCATGGCTTTAAACACGGTCTATGCGCTGTAAGCTCTCTAACCCAGGATTTTCCCTACAATCCACGTTTACCTACTTTTCTCCACTTGGATGTCCATCAGGTTACAAAATCTTCATAAAGGTTAAAAAGCTTCATACTAAACTTCCTGCTCTTTCCTCAAACTTGTTTCTCTTGTATCTCAGCAAATGAGAAAATCCTCCTTCCAGCTCCTCGGGCTAAAATCTTTACGGTGTATGTCCTCTGTCCCACTTTCTCCAAATGCAGTCAGCTCACCTGTCAGACTATATCTGGACTCTGACCGCTGCTTATCCCGTTCACCAATGCCACACTGCCCCTTGCTGTCTATTCTCCACACTGCAGAGGGCAGCGACCTTTACCCCTAAATCAGATCAGGACACTTCTCTTCCAGGAGACCCGCCCCCCCAAGTCAAAGCCATAGTGATTCTTGGGGTCGCCTGTAAAGCCCCCTGCAGTCTGCTCCATCAGGTGTTCAAGTGTTGCCATCTCCAGGAGGACTTCTTAGGTGATTGTCTTTAAAATTAAACCTCCACCTCTGATACTGTTTTGTCCCCAGAACATATCACCCACCCTGGTACTGTTTTCTTGGTTGTTCACTTCTTACCTGTCTGTGTATTGGGATGTAAGCTCCAGGAAGGCCAGCGCTCTTATTTGGCTCCTTGACCTGGCTACTCCAGGTACTCTCAAGACACTACCGCATGAAGGGCAGCAGCAGACTTTCCGCCGGCAATCAGAGTAGAGACCCGGTGATTTTTACTCCTGCTCTAACTTTCACATTTTACAGCTTTTCTGATTGAAATTGAAAGAAAGAAAATAAAACCCTTTTCTGTAACAGCTATTTTTTTCCCCTTTATTTGATATAAAATAGCCACTATCCAATGTACAGATTTAACTCAAAAGAGAAATAACTGGTGAAATGATTAGTCTTTTATACCTTTTACTTTAATAATTATAACACATTCAAGTGGTTTTATTTGGAAAACATTTGAGTAGGTTGAAACATCCTTCAGTCGTGTGCTATCTTCACTGTTCTTTTTAGCTGTGAAAAGGTGAGGAGACACAATGAAACTCCACTGGTCAAATCTTCTCCAGCTCCCTCTCCACGTCTCAGGCTACAGAAGTGGTATCTGGCGGGGGGTTGGGGATGACAGCCTTTCTGCAGCCAAAAATATCGTCTCTAGAGTTTGCTTAACCCACTCTAGTGTTCTTGCCTGGAGAATGCCAGGGGCGGGGGAGCCTGGTGGGCTGCCCTCTATGGGGTCGCAGAGTCAGACACGACTGAAGCGACTTAGCAGCAGAGTTTGCTTACACACAGATACTCTTCCTTATAATCTGAGTTTCTATATTCTCCCCAAAGATTGGTAACACTTAATTCTTTAGCACTGGTTCCATTTAGACTGGAATTTCATGTAGGGAAAATAGTGACCAGAGTTCATGCAGTCTAATGTTCAATCTAAGTTGGCACCAAAGTTGACATACATGGTGTTAGGTAAATTGATACGTGTGACACTTATATCAACAATGATTATATATTAGAAAGTGACTGACTCAGATAATCTTTCAATGAAATGGAAAGATATTATTTTTAAGCGGGCTATGTTGGTTATTTTAGTTGAACTCTTGTTTGAACTATCTCCTCAAATACAGGTGTGCTTAATCTTTTCCATTTTTGTTTCTCTCTGCCCTTTGCCAGCATTATTTAGAGCCTCCAGCAAAACTGTGTGAAGCTCTAGAAAGATGTGGACTTAAGACTGAGGATTTTCTTGTCCTGAAGCACGGCGAATCAAGATACCTTAATACTGATGATGATGTTGAGTAATGTGAACATAAGAGCTTTTCATGAAAAAGGCTTCGTTTGATATAAATGTGAAAAGACTAAGAAATTCATGAATATTATGATACTTTACATTTGGAAACTACTTCTACAGGTTTATGTTCTGTTATCAACTGATACTAATATGATTGCTGGTCCATATAAATAAGAGTTCAGAGGTGGGTCAGTAAAATCCACATGAGCCAACTCATTATTTAAGGTCCTGTCTCAGTGACATAAACACTGCAATGGGTTGTTCTTTTTTAACTAAAGCATTCTACTTTCATGGTAGAGTTTTGAGGTTATGAAAAACTGCTTTTAAAAACTCTTCTCTTTTTTTTAATTCTTAGGGGCCTTCTGCAAGGTAAGTCAAGGCTATATACCTACCTAGATTTTCTTAGAGGCCTGCACAGAGAAACATTTTTTAATCGTCACAGAGTAAGTGATGACATTGATTCCCATACGCTTATAGCAATGTGTGCTCTGTTAAGATTATACCAAGTGGTAAGTGATTTATTTTTTTAAACATAAAAACATAGGAGTTTTGGCTAAGTTACCATTTGTAAGGACAGTTTTTTAAAGAGAGGAACAGTATGTTCTATGGCACATCTACAATCCTTATGGCAGAAGCCCTCTGAGCTGGGAAGTGTGGTTATGAGACATGACTTAACTTTTCTAGTTTTAATTTAAAAGTCAGACCTGCTCAGCACAAATATAGCTGCAAGGAAATAATTTAAAAACACAAATGCACATCTTATATGTTGATACACCATATACTTTGGATTTTTATTTTTTCCCTATTCCATCTCCTATGTATATATACTTATTTTTTTTTTTCCTGGTTTCTTAGCTCAAACTCCAGTGTCAGCAAGATTTTTAAGTATTCTATGTTTTACATGAGTGTGATGTCTTATATTTTTATATCAAATGACCCTTAAGCACGGTTCTGCTTGTATTAAGCCAGTGTGGGATGTTAGTGGCCAGAGAGACAGCGGTTGAGCCGTAGACGGGCTCTGCAGGCACTCGGTGGCTGTGGCCCTTCCCAAGGGGGAGAGCCGAGCAGAGGCCTGTTCTGTCTTCCTGGTCGAGTCTCAGTGAAATGAATTTTATTCATACAAAACAATCAAAGTACAGGTTTTTCTACACCAAATGCTGCCCAGGCAGTGCCCTGTAATATATGCACGTTGGCCACTCAATCTGAACTTCAGTCCTGCTTCCGCCATGGACTCCGTGTGCCTCAGCGTCCTCACATGCAACAAGAGGATGACTCCCACCTACCTCCAAACCTGAACAAATAGTCCTTGGTTTGTTTTTTTAAAGCACTTTGAAAATACACTGCCTACTACAGATAGGTAGATTTGAAAGTGGAAAACAGGCTACTGCTTTTGATATATTTTGATATATTCAAGCATATATAGGGGCAGGGGCAGTAAAACATTGAGGACTGACAACTTTATCTCCTGCATTTTGTAGATTTGCAGCTATAGCCAAAATAAATGTAAATAATCTTTATAAAAATTTCAGTATTTCTGGCTACAAAGATGCAGCAAATCTGTTGAGGGGAAATGTATATGTAATACAGGTGAATGTATATGATTTGAGGGCACTTAAAACACCTAAAGTTTCCCCCTAAAATAAACCTTCAGAAGGAAAAAAAAAAAAAAAAACAGCAACCTCACACCAAAGGAATATTTTGCCAGCAGACAGGAGTCCAGATGCCAGGCTTATTGGTGAGGAGCTCTGGCTCGTGTTGCTCTAATGCTAGCCAGTGCTCTGGGGTCGCCTTCCTCGCTTGCATGCCAGACTGAAAATTCATTGCTTGCCTCATCTCTGTGAAGCAAGCCATGCACATCTTGCTTATTTTTTCTCCTTGAATGGCCTTAATGTTAATTTTGTTTTCACATGTATTGTTTAACTGAGGGTCTGCAAGCACTTTAATTGGACCTGCCTCATTTTTCTAGGCTTCCGCCATGCTTTAATTTTTATCAACATTAGCATTCTTTCCATTTTGGCATTTTGTTCCTTAAAGTACATTGAGCTTCATCTTTCCTATCTACATGTGCAAAGACAGATTTTAAAAAATTAGCAAATCCCCACTGTTCCCTCCAGTTTAATACCTTTGTCTCATCCTCTAAGTCAATTTCATTTTTCTCTTTGATTAGCCAGCATCCATACCAACATGTAAGATTTTATTGAAATTCATTTCTCCTGTGGTCAGAGGAACACTTTGATAACTTATTGCCCAAGAGGGTGGGGCCATCAAATAGGACCACCTAAAAAAGTAAGATGTGCCCTGACCTACAAAGGTAAAGATCTAATCATGCATTTTCACTGTGTAATTCTTTCTAGGTAGTTAAAATGACTCCCCCCTGCCAATTTTCTCTAGCAGTTTGATATGTCAGACTCAATGCTCTGATCTCCAGGAAATGTTATTTGTTCAAGGAAAAGAACAGACGGAGTTTTAGAATTCAGTGCTGCTACAGCACGTTAAAATCTAATCTTGATTTTTAATGTGTGTACATTTTGAATATATATTTTCATTAAATGAGGAAGACTACGCAAAACTGTTATGAAGAAATGTGCCTTTCAGGGAAGTAATACTTACGTTTGCATCACTGAAAATGATTCTTAGCGCTCATAATGTACAGCTAGTTGAGAATTTTCATCATATATGAATGTTTGCTACTGTAAAAAATATTTTTCCCATTTTATTTCTGTATCAGTATAACCCTGAGAAAGCACATTTTTCTGTTTGAGGATTTGTAACTTCCTATGGAAATCTATATATTTAGAAATGAAATTCAAAGTACTCTTGCCTTAAATATATGAATAGGAAACCTTCTGCTTGCAAACTGATTTACTTAATAACTAAGCATGGTGGTGGTCATGAACTTGAATATTACAAAACATGGGGATGTGGGGTGGAGAAGGGGAAGTCAAATATAGCAGATTGTTACAGTAGCTTATGCGACAAAGATACTATTTAAAATAACTGCTAAGAATTTTCATCTTATAATTTTAGTTATGTAAAACATAGATGAAAATTAATGAATAAAACTTTTCACTTAAAGGGAGAAAATAATCTTGCCACTTTTTTCTACTTAAAAAAAACCTATGAACTTCTTACTCTGAGCATAAATTTTAAACACTGGATAGACTAAGCTCCTGTACAAAGAAAAGCCGTTTCCCCGCTCTCAATCCTACTCTCAGGAGACTGGGTTTCCTTCTAGATGTACCAAAAGGCCTACACGTGAACGACAGAAGCATTGTTTCGGCTGATACCAGTATGTTATGCACAGTAAACAGGAGTGGGTGTTAGGAAACATCTTTCCTAACAGTTGTAAGTTTTCATGGACTAAAAGTAGATTCTATGATTAGAACAGACCTGAGTGGCAGGTGGGCTTGGGAGCACAGGATCTCATCGCTACTAGATGGACAAGGGAAGGGGAGCTTACACACAAAAGGTCACTGTCGCTCCATGTAGAGGGAATAGCTGAAGTGGCTTAGCAAAAAGCAAAATAAAAACAGTTTCAGAACAAGCTGAAATTGATATTCATTTGGTATCAATAAAATGGTCCAAAACAAACCAGAAGATCATGGCAAGTTGTTAGCTGTGTTGAAGATGAAATGTATTTACAGTACATGATATTTACTATCTAAATTCAGCAGTTGTTGAAAGAATCTTTGTGAGGAAGGTGAAAAATGAGAAATTTCTGTGTATTACTTCTGGACTGCGTTACTCTTTGGAAAAATATGACCAACCAGTTAGAATTTTGCTATCATTGTTACCTTTTCCTTCACGTCTGCATCATGGTGATGAACTAAAGCTTTCATTTTCTGGGCACATTCTTTTCCATACAACAGGGAAAACAGTGAACCTGCAGGGAAAGCTGGCTGTGTAGCTAAACGGCGCTCTTCATTGAGGCAGTTTGTTATGTTCTGAAGCAGTGTGAGAACTCGAAGAAGAATCTCCTTTGGTACATGGCCATCAAGAAGTGAAAGGAATGATGAGTCCACCTGAAATAGGAAACAAAGAATTAAAAATATACAAGAACATTTTCCATGGGTCTTTTCACATGTACTGAACACATTAAAAAAAATCCTGTTGTAGAAAACTATCCCTGAGACAGCATAACATAAATGTGTAAACTCTTCAGCATCCCTGTGTCGTATACCAAAGGAAAGGGGAGGTTTTGTGTCTTAGCTTAAAAATACTATTTTCTTGGAATCCTAGAATGTAGTCATTTTTCCTCTTTAAGATCCATCATATATAGTCAGTCATCATGGAAACTCATTAATTCAGTGCGCCAGGTATAAGGGCTGAGCAGATGAATGATAAAACAGGGTCCTTTTTCTGTAGGTATTCTATCATAGTACAAACTATGCTTCCTTCAGAATACCACAGCTTTTAATTATCTTGCTCATTTCTTACGTTTTCTGTCTCCTCTACCTAGACTGTAAGTGCAAGCCGAAAAGCACCACGTCATGCTGT
Source organism: Redunca redunca (assembly GCA_006410935.1). NCBI lineage: Eukaryota > Metazoa > Chordata > Mammalia > Artiodactyla > Bovidae > Redunca > Redunca redunca. The sequence goes on along the minus strand of SJYQ01000150.1, from coordinate 492,853 downwards.
TCTCACTGGTATATCCTGCCATGAGGCGTATGGTGGTGCCTCTGGATACTGAGATACACTGAGCATTCATAGGTCAGGTAGAAAAGGTGTGATAAGTAACCCAAAGTGAACAGAGACATAAAAATTATCATTTATTACTACTAGGGAGACCTTTCCAAAACAGTTTTCAGAAGTAAAATATGGTCATTACAGAAAACTGAGGTAATTCAAATAGGCAAAGAGAACCAAAACAGAAGGAAAAACCACCTCTAATATTGCTCCTCAGGGAGAATTCCTGTTAATACTTTGGGATAAATCCTTTCCTTCTGGATCTGTCTGTCCAAATTGATGTATAGACAGCACAAATATGCAGGTACTTACCTGGGCATCAAGAAGTTGATCTGTCATGGCTGGATTTTCAGACAAATTCAAAAGAAGCTTCAAAACTTGAACCTGAAACAAGAAAAATACCAGATTATTTCAGACAACCAAGCGTGGACTTTCTCTACCTGACATGCTGTCTCCCAACCATGTCCAAATTTTAAAGTCCGGCCTATTCTTCAAGGTCTGATTCAAATTCTCTCCATTCCATGAAGTCTTCTCAATTCGTTTTACTTAAAAAGCTTAGTTTTTCAATTATACTGATAGGGAGAAAATAGTGAATGTCTTCACTTCCCACCACTGGCCCACACAAATACCTAACAGGGTAACTAAACATGTTACCTAAATAATCTTTATTATGATTACTGTTATGTAAAATGTGATCTTTGGAATCAGTTTATTTCTACTTAAAGTAAGAAAATCTAGAGGAAGTTTGGTTATGAACACTTACAATAAGGTGCTTTTTACCAACTCTGATTCCTGGTGCATACTGTTATATGAAAAATTTTACAGTCTTTTAAACAGACAATGATATAATCAGCAAAAACATGTTAACTTACACTGGACTAGCATTCTTTTTTTGGCACTTCATTTTTAATTGGAGGATAATTGCTTTACAATGTTACGTTGTTTTCTGCCATACATCAACATGAATCAGCCATAGGTATACACATGGCTTCTCTGTCTTGAACCTCCCGCCCCACCCAGCCCCATCACAGAGCACCGGGTTTGAGCTCTCTGCATCATACAGCCAATTCCCACTGGCTATCTCGTTTATATATGATGATGTATATGTTTTCAGTGCTACTCTCTGGTCATCCACTCTCTCATTTCCACATTGTGTCCACACGTCTGTTCTCCCTTTCTACATCTTCATAGCTCCCCTGCAAATAGGTTCATCACTACCATCTTTCTAGATTCCATATGTATGTGTTAATATATGATACTTTTCTCTTTCTGACTTCACTCTGTATAATAGGCTCTAGGTTCACCCACCTCATTAGAATGGACTCAGTGTGTTTGTTTATGGCTAATATTCCGTTGTACATATGTACCACAGCTGCTTTAGCCATCTGTTGATAGACATCTAGGTTGCTTGTCGTTGGAGCTATTGTAAATAATGCTGCATTTTTATGCTTTCCACAGGGTGTGTGCCCAATGTGGGATTGTTGGATTATATGGTGGTTTTATTCCTAGTTTTCTTTTTTTAATTTTAGGATAATTGCTTTTCAGAATTTTATTGTTTCCTGTCAAACATCAACATGAATCAGTCATAGGTGTACAATATGCACTCCTAGGTTTTTTAAGGAGCAGGACTTTCCCTAATCTCCTTGCCCTATGGAACCATTGCTGGGAAAAGAGGATGTGCTGCCGCCGTGTGGACACTTCCCAGAATTACAACTGGAAAAACCAGGGCTGAGGGGAACTCGATTCTTGCAAGGCCTACAGAGCTATTAATGAAACCTGCCCTGGAGAAATGTACTGTGGTAAGCAATCAAAAGAAAACTCCAAATAGGCTAAAATTTCAGGCCACTTCAGGAGTTAAGTTTTACTCAACAACATTCTTTTAAGAAATGAAACATAAGAGGACGCTCACCATCACTCATTAGTAGAGAAATGCAAACTGTCACTACGATGAAGGATCACCTTGCACCAGTCAGTGGCCATCATTAAAGACTCTCAACAACAACCGCCAGGGAGGGCGGGGTGAAAAGGAACCCTCCTCGCCTGTTGCTTAGACAGTAACCTGGTGACAGCCACGAGGGAAGATGCTACGGAGGTTTCTCAAAAAATTAAGCAGAGCTACATCTGATCTGGAGTCCCACTCCTGGATATGTGTCTGAAAGAAACTTCAGACAAAATTCATGCACAACCACCCCAAAGGGTATTTGAGGAGAAAACCAGATTTTGAAAAGTCTCATGCAGCCAAGTATGCACTGGACAAGAATTTTTCACATCCAACAAATGGAAGCAAACAAAAGGTTCATCGAGAGAGGAATGGATAAAGAGGTGACACATGTACACAATACAGTATGACTCAGCCAAGAAAAAGAATGAATTACTGTGATTTTCAGGAACATAGATAAAACTAGGGGATAATTAAAGAAGTGAAAAAAGTCAGAAAAATACAAATATCACTTGAAAGTGGAGTCTAAAAATACACATAGTTTACTTGAGAAAATATAAGCAGATGTGAGTTAAACATACTAAATGAGAAGGGGTAAGGGATAAATTATACAGTTGAGATGTAACATATATAATCACTCTATATGAAATAGATTATCAACAAAGACCGAGGTATAATAAGGGAGTTCAACACTGTAATAAGCTATATGGGGGAAAAAATTCAATTATGAATCAATATGTATATATGCAAAACTGAAAATACATTTTGTATACCTACAGCACTCATTACCTTGCGTATCAATGTTAGTACAGTAAGAAATAAAAGTGAATTTAAAAATAACAAGGATGGAGACAAGCTTTCAGTCTGTGCTGTCATACTTTCCACTTTATAATTCAGCACTGAATCAGGACTTTCACTGAGGCTCTGGTTGCTTTAAAGAACCACAGTTGGGCTGAGGAGAGCCTGCCATTTTGTGGCCGCCGTTTAGATCAACAACATGAACAACAGAGTTGAGTGGTATTTAATCTTCACAAGGCCTGCAGAGCTCTATACCTGTTCTCGAGGAATGCCCTGGGGTAAATCAACAATAGAGAATTGAAAACAGGGCAGACTTTAAAGGAGCCAATTTCAAGAGGTGAATTTTATTTACACTTCATAAAATATAAGCACATCAAGAGATACAGAACATCACTCATTATTAACATATACACACTAGTGTATACTGACTAGATAAAAAGGAGCTACTGAATAGCACAGTGAACGGTCCTGCACACACTAATAATCTGTATGAGGAAAGGACCCAAAAAAGATTCAGGTCTATGTACAACTGAATCCTGTACACCTAAAACAAACACAACACTGAAAATCAACTCTACACCAATGAAAAGGAGAAATTAAATGGGCGGGGGTGGGGGGGAAGGTGCCACAAAGAAATGCTGTCACCTTGTGGCTCTTTGCCCTAAGGGAAACTGTAAAAACCTGTGCTGATGGGCAATTAATATTCACAAGGGGCAGTAAGAAAAACACCTGCCCTCAAGATATATCCTGGGGTATGACATCAGAAAAGATTTCAAAACAGGGCAGATGCTCAAGAACCCAATTTCAAGAGCTGTTTCACTCACCTTGTTTACAAAAAAAAGAAAAGATGTCAATATTGCTAAATATTAGAGAAGTGCAAATCAAAACTACAAACAGATTTCCTCACACCAGTCACAGTGGCCATTGTCCAAAAGACAATGCTGGAAATGGTGTGGAAAAATGAAAACCTCCCTGCACCCGTGGTGAGAAGGTAAATTAGTAACAGCCACGATGAAGAACAGTGTGCAGGTTGCTTAATAAATTAAAAGGGGGATGAAATTAGAATATTCACTAACATACAGAAAAATAAACTCCAAACATATTAGAGACCTCAACAAAAGGATGAATGCTATAGAGCTCTTGAGGAAAATACAAGCAGAACATGCTTTGACATAAATTTCAGAAAGTTCTTTTTTGATTCACCTCTTAGAATCATGAAAAATAAAAATAATGGGACCTAATTCCACTCGAAAGCATTGGCACAGCAGAGGAAAACATAAATACAACAAACAGACAACCCTTAGAATGTAACTAATATTTGCAAACAAAGACACCCATGAGGGATTTATCTCCAAAACATAAAAACAGCTTATGAAACAATCCAATCAAATAAGGGGCACAAGATTTAGATGAACATTTCTTCAAAGACATAGAGACGGCCATTAAGCACATGAAAAGATGCTCAGCATTTCTAAATTATTACAGAACTGCAAATCAAAAGTACAATGTGATATCACACAGTTCAGAATGGTCATCATCAAAAAAATCTACAACAATAAATGCCAGAGAGGGTATGGAGAAAAGGGAACCCTACTACACTGTTGGTGTGACTGAAAGTCAGTAAATACAGAGAGAACAGGACAAAGGTTCATTAAAAACTAAATGGAGAAGTATCATAGGACCCAGCAATCCCATTCCTGGACATAGATCCAGAGAAAACTCTAATTTTAAAAGACAGATGCATCATACATCATGACCAAGTGGGCTTTATCCCAGGGATGCAAGGATTCTTCAGTATTCACAAATCAATCATATTAATGTGATACACCACATTAACAAACTGAAAGATAAAAACCATACAATTATCTCAATAGATGCAGAGAAAGCCTTTGACAAAATTCAACATACTTTAATGATAAAAACCCTCCAAAAAGCAGGCATAGAAGGAACAAACCTCAACATAATAAAAGCCATATATGATAAACCCACAGCAAACATCTTCAATGGTGAAAAATTGAAAGCATTTCCCCTAAAGTCAGGCACAAGACAAGGTTGCCCACTCTCACTACTACTATTTAACATAGTTTTGGAAGTTTTAGCCACAGCAATTGAAGAAAAAGAAATAAAAGGAATCCAGATTGGAAAAGAAGAAGTAAAACTCTCACTGTTGCAGATGACATGATCTTCTACATAGAAAACCCTAAAGACACCACCAGAAAATTATTAGAGATAATTAATATAGCAAAGTGGCAGAATATAAAATTAACACACAGAAATCCCTTGCATTCCTATACACTAACAATGAGAAAACAGAAATTAAGGAAACAATTCCATTCACCATTGCAATGAAAAGAATAAAATACTTAGGAATAAATCTACCTAAAGATACAAAAGACCTATATATAGAAAACTGTAAAACACTGATGAAAGAAATCAAAGATTACACAAATAGATGCAGAAATATACTGTGTTTATGGATTGGAAGAATCAATATAGTGAAAGTGAGTATACTACCCAAAGCAATCTATAGATTCAATGCGATTCCTATCAAGCTACCAACAGTATTTTTCAGATAACTAGAACAAATAATTTCACAATTAGTATGGAAATACAAAAAACCTCAAATAGCCAAAGCATCTTGAGAAAGAAGAATGAACCTGGAGGAGTAAACCTGCCTGACTTCAGACTATACTACAAAGCTACAGTCATCAAGACAGTATGGTACTGGCACAAAGACAAAAATAGAGATCAGTGGAACAAAACAGAAAGCCCAGAGATAGATCCACGCACCTATGGACACCTTATCTTTGACAAAGGAGGCAAGAATATACAATGGAGAAAAGACAATCTAACAAGTGGTGCTGGGAAAACAACCACTTACAAAAGAATGAAACTAAAACACTTTCTAACACCATACACAAAAATAAACTCAAAATGGATTAAAGATCTAAACATAAGACCAGAAACTATAAAACTCCTAGAGGAAAACAGGCAAAACAGTCTCTGACATAAATCAAAGCAGGATCCTCTATGGCCCACCTGCCAGTGTATTGGAAATAAAAGCAAAAATAAACAAATGGGACCAAATTAAACGTAAAAGCTTTTGCACAACAAAGGAAACTATAAGCAAGGTGAAAAGACAGCCTTCAGAATGGGAGAAAATAATAGCAAATGAAACAGCTGACTAAGAATTAATCTCAAAAATACACAAGCAGCTCCTGCAGCTCAATTCCAGAAAAATAAATGACCCAGTCAAAAACTGGGCCAAAGAACTAAACAGACAGTTCTCCAAAGAAGACTTACAGATGGCTAACAAACAAATGAAAAGAGGCTCAACATCACTCATTATCAGAGAAATGCAAATCAAAACCACAATGAGGTACCATCTCACGCCAGTCAGAATGGCTGCTATCCAAAAGTCTACAAGCAATAAATGCTGGAGAGGGTGCAGAGAAAACGGAACCCTCTTACACTGTTGGTGGGAATGCAAACTAGTACAGCCACTATGGAGAACAGTGTGGGGATTCCTTAAAAAACTGGAAATAGAACTGCCATATGACTCAGCAGTCCCACTGCTGGGCATACACACCGAGGAAACCAGAATTGAAGGAGACACATGTACCCCAATGTTCATCGCAACACTGTTTATAATAGCCAGGACGTGGAAGCAACCTAGATGTCCATCAGCAGATGAATGGATAAGAAAGCTGTGGTACATATACACAATGGAATATTACTCAGCCATTAAAAAGAATGCATTTGAATCAGTTCTAATGAGGTGGATGAAACTGGAGCCTGAAACTGGAGCCTATTATACAGAGCAAAGTAAGCCAGAAAGAAAAACACCAATAGAGTATACAACACATATATATGGAATTTAGAAAGATGGTAACGATAACCCTGTATGCGAGACAGCAAAAGAGACACAGATGAACAAGAGAACAGTCTTTTGGACTCTGTGGGAGAATGCGAGGGTGGGAAGANAAGGGTGGGATGATTTGAGAGAATAGCACTGAAACATGTATATTAGCATATGTGAAACAGATCACCAGTCCAGGTCCCATGCATGAGACAGGGTGCTCAGGGCTGATGCATGGGGATGATCCTGAGGGATGGGATGGGGAGGGAGGTGGGAGGGGGGTTCAGGATGGGGAACACATGTAAACCCATAGCTGATTCATATCAATGTATGGCAAAAACCACTACAATATTGTAAAGTAATTAGCCTCCAACTAAAATAAATTAAAAATAAAATAATAGCAAATGAAGCAACTGACAAAGAATCAGTCTCAAAAATATACAAGCAGCTCCTGCAGCTCAATAACAGAAAAATTAACGACCCAATCAAAAAATGGGCCAAAGAACTAAACAGACATTTCTCCAGAGAAGACATACAGATGGCTAACAAACAAATGAAAAGAGGCTCAACATCACTCATTATCAGAGAAATGCAAATCAAAACCACAATGAGGTACCATCTCATGCCGGTCAGAATGGCTGCTATCAAAAAGTCTACAAACAATAAATGCTGGAGAGGGTGCAGAGAAAAGGGTACCCTCTTACACTGTTGGTGGGAATGCAAACTAGTACAGCCACTATGGAGAACAGTGTGGGGATTCCTTAAAAAACTGGAAACAGAACTACCATACAACCCAGCAATCCCACTGCTGGGCATACACACCGAGGAAATGAGAATTGAAGGAGACACATGTACCCCAATCTTCATCACAGCTCTGTTTATAATAGCCAGGACATGGAAGCTACCTAGGTGTCCATCAGCAGATGAATGGATAAGAAAGCTGTGGTATGTATACTCAATGGAATATTACTCAGCTATTAAAAAGAATGCATTTGAATCAGTTCTAATGAGGTGGATGAAACTGGAGCCTGTTATACAGAGTGAAGTAAGTCAGAAAGAAAAACACCAATATAGTATATTAATGCATATATATGGAATATAGAAAAATGGTAACGATGACCCTGTATGCAAGACAGCAAAAGAGACACAGATGTAAAGATCAGACTTTTGGACTCTGTGGGAGAAGGCAAGGGTGGGATGATTTGAGAGAATAGCACTGAAACATGTATATTAGCATATGTGAAACAGATCACCAGTCCAGGTCCCATGCATGAGACAGGGTGCTCAGGGCTGATGCATGGGGATGATCCTGAGGGATGGGATGGGGAGGGAGGTGGGAGGGGGGTTCAGGATGGGGAACATGTGTACACCCATGGCTGATTCATATCAATGTATGGCAAAAACCACTACAATATTGTAAAGTAATTAGCCTCCAATTAAATAAATTTTAAAAATAAAGGACAGATGCACCCCAATGTTCATGGCAGCACTATGTACAATAGTCAAGACATGGAAGCAACCTAAGTGGATGAGGACACATGAATGGGTATATAAGATGGGATACATACACACACCAGCAAGGAAGGAAGGACAATTACATTTAATACTAAGTGAAATAAGTGAGTCAAGGAAAGACAAGTATCATATGATACCACTTAGAGATTGATTCTAAAAATGGATACAAATGAACTTCTTTACCAAACAGAAAAGGCAAAGCACCTTATAGTTACCAAAAGGTAAAGGTGGTGGGCAGTAAGAAATGAGCAGGTGGAGATGAACATACTCTTTATAATAAAAAAGCACCCACTGTAGGACGAGGACTCCTACTGGTCAACACTATATAATGAACTATATGGGAAGAAAACCTGAGAAAGGAGATGTACATGTCTATGCATATGTGAATCATGGTGCTGTACACCTGAAAAAACAAAGCTTACAACACTGTAAGTCATCTATACACCAACACAAAATACAAATTACACAACGAAAATGCCGACTCTGTTCCCCTCAGGCCTTGGTGACTGGGGCTGCTGCCACATCCCTGAAGCCAGGGCAGGCTTGGTTCCTAAGGATGGACTCACATGAGGCTGATGGGTCTGGGGAGGATGTGCCAGCCAATGAGCCCTGCCCCATGGACCTGCTGTGCTTGTTTCCCTCTGCACAGGCCCACAACCAGATCCAGGTAGGTCCTCCTGCAGCGAAACGCCGGCTGCTGCACCCAAAGGATGGTGGAGCCTCTGGGATGGAAGAGCTTTGAAAAGTCCCCTGGGCTCCACGTCTCCTGGTGGTGGGGTTCCCACCTCCAGCCTCCTTCCTTAGGGTTGCCCCACCTATGGATGAAAGCACCCTCTGCAGAGTGGCGTTGCCGGAATTGGGATTTGTCCAGGGGATAAAGGGAAAGGAGGGCTCCTCTGGCGGCTCAGACGCCTCCAATGCAGGAGACTCGGGTTCTATGCCTGAGTCAGGAAGATCCCTTTCAGAAGGGAATGGCTACCCATCCCAGTATTCTTGCCTGGAGAAATCTATGCAGAGGAGCCTGGCAGGCTACAGGCCATGGGGTCGCAAAGAGTTGGACATGACTGAGCAACTAACAATAAGGAGTAAGGAGGGAAGAAGGTATGAGATACAAGCCTTAAATGTGTCTTCTGGCACATCCCCCTCTTAACTTACAATCTAGGAACAGGACCTTCCCCTACGGCTCTGGTTTCTCCAGTAACCAGAGTTGGGCCTAAAGACTTGCTGCTTGCTACTTTGTGGCCATTTCCCATAACAACAACACTGTTGATGGGCACTTAATATTCACAGTGCCTGCTGGGCTGTCAGTAAAAAAATCTTCCCTCAAGAAATGTCGGAAGGGAGGTAACCAGGAAAATATTCATAACAGGGCAGACGTTCAAAAAGCCAATTTGAATAAGCAAGTTTAACTCACTGTTTAAAGAAATCACATGAAAAGATGTCAGCATCACTAAATATGAGAGAAATGCAAACCAAAATTTCAACGAGGTTTGAGGTGTGAGGTGTGAGGTGTTCACCTCACACTGGACAGAGCAGCCATAAGCAGAAACTCTGCAAACAGTAAATGCTGGAGAGGGTGGGGGAACCGTCCTAGGCCAATACTGGGGATGGAAATTGGGAATGGCCACTGTGGAGGACAGCGTACAGGCTCCTTAGCAAGGAAGATGAGAATGCAATTAGAATACTCCCGAACCCTGTACATGAAAATAAACTCCAAACAGACTGAAGGAGAGAGACTATGACACTTTTGAGGAAAAAACCAGAACATGCTTTGACATAAAATGCAGCAAGTTCTTTTTTGATCCACCTTTTAGAATCATGAAAAATAAAACACAAATAAACAAATGGGACCTAATAAACATTAAAAGCACTTGCACAGCAAAGGAAACCATCAGTGAAAGAATAAGACAACGCTCAGAATGGGGGGGAAAAAATTTTTGCAAATGAAGATACCCACAGGGAATTAATCTCCAACACATACTAGCCACTCACAGCAAAATATCAAAAAATTACCCAATAAAAAATCGGCTGAAGACCTAAATGCACATTCTCCAAAGTTATAGAGACGGCTCCATAAAGCACATGAAAAGATGCTCAGCATCAGGCAAATCAAATGTATAGTGAAGTCATCACCTCACATCAATCAGAATGGCCATCTCAAAAACCCACAACAATAAAGTCTGCAGAGGGTGTGGAGAAGCGAATGCTTCTACACCGTGGGTGGGAATATAAATTGGTACAGCCCCTAGAGAGAATAGTATGGAGGTTCTTAGAAGACTAAACACAGAAGTACCAAGTGGGACTTCCCTGGTGGTCCAGTGGGTAAGACTCTGCACTCCCAGTGCAGAAGGCCCAGGTTTCTTCCCTGGGCCTTCTTTCCCCATGCTGCAACTAATGATCCCACATGCCACAACTGAGACTCTGCACAGCCCAGTGAGTAAGAAAATATAAAAGAAGTACCAAGTGACCCAGCAATCCCACACATGCAGTTCAGTTCAGTTCAGTCGCTCAGTCGTGTCCGACTATTTGCGACCCCATGAATCGCAGCATGCCAGGCCTCCCTGTCCATCACCAACTCCAGGAGTTCACTCAGACTTGTGTCCATCGAGTCAGTGATGCCATCCAGCCATCTCATCCTCTGTCGTCCCCTTCTCCTCCTGCCCCCAATCCCTCCCAGCATCAGAGTCTGGCCAAAGTACTGGAGTTTCAGCTTCAGCATCATTCCTTACAAANCTGCATACAGATTTCTCAAGAGGCAGGTCAGGTGGTCTGGTATTCCCATCTCTTTCAGAATTTTCCACAGTTTATTGTGATCCACACAGTCAAAGGCTTTGGCATAGTCAGTAAAACAGAAATAGATGTTTTTCTGGAACTCTCTTGCTTTTTCCATGATCCAGCAGATGTTGGCAATTTGATCTCTGGTTCCTCTGCCTTTTCTAAAACCAGCTTTAACATCAGGAAGTTCACAGTTCACGTATTGCTGAAGCCTGGCTTGGAGAATTTTGAGCATTACTTTACTAACGTATGAGATGAGTCCAATTGTGTGGTAGTTTGAGCACTCCTTGGCATTGCCTTTCCTTGGGATTGGAATGAAAACTGACCTTTCCAGTCCTGTGGCCACTGCTGAGTTTTCCAAATTTACTGGCATATCGAGTGCAGCACTTTCACAGCATCATCTTTCAGGATTTGAAACAGCTCCACTGGAATTCCTTCACCTCCACTAGCTTTGTTCGTAGTGATGCTTTCTAAGGCCCACTTGACTTCACATTCCAGGATGTCTGGCTCTAGATGAGTGATCACACCATCGTGATTATCCAGGTCATAAAGATCCTTTTTGTACAGTTCTTCTGTGTATTCTTGCCACCTCTTCTTAATATCTTCTGCTTCTGTTAGGTCCAGACCATTTCTGTCGTTTATCGAGCCCATCTTTGCATGGAGTGGTCCCTTGGTATCTCTAATTTTCTTGAAGAGATCTCTAGTCTTTCCCATTCTGTTCTTTTTTTTTTTTTTTCCATTCTGTTCTTTTCCTCTATTTCTTTGCAATGATCGCTGAAGAAGGCTTTCTTATCTCTTCTTGCTATTCTATGGAACTCTGGATTCAGATGTTTATATCTTTCCTTTTCTCCTTTGCTTCTCTTCTTTTCACAGCTATTTGTAAGGCCTCCCCAGACAGCCATTTTGCTTTTTTGCATTTCTTTTCCATGGGGATGGTCTTGATCCCTGTCTCCTGTACAATGTCACGAACCTCAGTCCATAGTTCATTAGGCACTCTATCTATCAGATCTAGGCCCTTAAATCTATTTCTCACTTCCACTGTATAATCATAAGGGATTTGATTGAGGTCATACCTGAATGGTCTAGCAGTTTCACGGACCACAGCCTTGTTTAACTCAATGAAACTAAGCCATCCCAGCGGGGCAACCCAAGACGGGTGGGTCATGGTGGAGAGGTCTGACAGTTTGTGGTCCACTGGAGCATGGAACGGCAAGCCACTTCAGTATTTTTGCCTTGAGAACCCCATGAACAGTATGAGAAGGTAAACTGATAGGATACTGAAAGAGGTACTCCCCAGGTCAGCAGGTGCCCAATATGCTACTAGAGGTCAGTGGAGAAATAACTCCAGAAAGAATGAAGGGTTGGAGCCAAAGCGAAAACAATACTCATCTGTGGATGTGACTGGTGATAGAAGCAAGGTCCGATGCTGTAAAGAGCAATATTGCATAGGAACCTGGAATGTCAGGTCCATGAATCAAGGAAATTGGAAGTGGTCAAACAGGAGATGGCAAGAGTGAACATTGACATTCTAGGAATCAGTGAACTTAAATGGACTGGAATGGGTGAATTTAACTCAGATGACCATTATATCTACTACTGCGGGCAGGAATCCCTCAGAAGAAATGGAATAGCCATCATGGTCAACAGAAGAGTCCGAAATGCAGTACTTGGATGCAGTCTCAAAAATGACAGAATGATCTCTGTTTGTTTCCAAGGCAAACCATTCAATATCACAGTAATCCAAGTCTATGCCCCAACCAGTAATGCTGAAGAAGCTGAAGTTGAATAGTTCTATGAAGACCTACAAGATCTTTTAGAAGTAACACCCAAAAAAGATGTCCTTTTCATTGTAGGGGACTGGAATGCAAAAGTAGGAAGTCAAGAAACACCTGGAGTAACAGGCAAATTTGGCTGTGGAATACGGAATGAAGCAGGGCAAAGACTAATAGAGTTTTGCCAAGAAAATGCACTGGTCATAGCAAACACCCTCTTCCAACAACACAAGAGAAGACTCTACACGTGGACATCACCAGATGGTCAACCCCGAAATCAGACTGATTATATTCTCTGCAGCCAAAGATGGAGAAGTGCTATACAGTCACCAAAAACAAGACCGGGAGCTGACTGTGGCTCAGATCATGAACTCATTACCAAATTCAGACTGAAATTGAAGAAAACAGGGAAAACTGCTAGACCATTCAGGTATGACCCATACATGCAGACCCAGAGAAATCCAAAATTTTAAGACACCTGCTCCCCAAATAACGTGGCAGCACTAGGTACAACAGCCAAGACAGGGAAGTAATGTAAGTGTAGAAGAACAAATGAATGGATTACTCAGACATAAAGAAGAATGAAACAATGCCATTTCCAGTTACAGGAAAGAAACTAGAGATGATCACCCTAAGTGAAGTAAGTGAGACAGGGAAAGACAAGTATCACAGGATATCACTTCTGGTGGAATCTAAACATGGATACAAATAAACTTCTTTACAAAAGAGAAACAGCCTCACAGATTTAGAAGAGACTCAGGGTTACCAAAAAGGAAAGGTGTGGGGGTCAGGCAGTAATTAGCTGGTTCAGATCAATATATACACCTTAAAACAGGTACTCAAGGGCTCTTAACAGTCACAAATCTGACAGGGCTGTAAATGACACCTGCCCTCAAGAAATGTCCTGAGATAATCATCGAAAACACAAGCTAGAATCAAGATTGCAGGGAGAAATATCAACCTCAGATATGCAGATGATAACACTTTAGTGGCAGAAAGTGAAGGGGAACTCAAGAGGCTCTTGATGAAGGTGAAAGAGGAGAGTAAAAACCTGGCTTAAAATTCAACATTCAAAAAATCATTCAAAAGATCATGGCATCTCGTTTCATCACTTCATGGCAAACAGATGAGGAAAATGTGGAAACCGTGACAAGACTTTATTTTCTTGGGCTTCAAAATCAATGCGGACGGTGACTGCAGCCACAAAATTAAAAGACACTTGCTCTTTGGAAGAATAGCTATAACAAACTTAGTGTAAAAAAGAAGAGATATAACTTTGCCAACAAAGGTCCGTATAGTAAAGGCTATGGTTTTTCCAGTAGTCATGTATGGATGTGAGCGTTGGACCATAAAGAAAGCTGAGCGCCGAAGAAATGATGCTTTCGAACTGTGGTGCTAGAGAAGACTGTTGAGAGTCCCTTGGGCAGCCAAGAGATCAAACCAGTCAATCCTAAAGGAAATCAACCCTGAGTATTCATTGGAAGGACTGGTGCTGAAGCTGAAGTTCCAATACTGTAGTTACCTGATGTGAAGAACTGACTCACTGGAAAAGTCCCTGATGCTGGGAAAGATTGACGGCAAAAGGAGAAGGGGGCGACAGAGGATGAGATGGTTGGATGGCATCACTGACTCAATGGACATGGGTTTGAGCAAACTCCAGGAGACAGTGAAGGACAGGGAAGCCCAGCATGGTACAGTTCATGGGGTCACAAAGAGTTGGACACGACTCAGCCACTGAACAATAACAACAAATCATCGGAAAAGAATTCAAAAGGAAGGTCAACTTTCAAGAATCCAGTTTTAAGAGGTAAACTGTACCCACAAGGTGTACAAAAATAAGCACATGGAAAGATATTCCACATCAATAATTACTGAATCAATGCCAATCACACTTACAATGAGGTATCACCTCACACTGGTCACAATGGCCATCATCAAAAAAGTCTACAAAGAATAAATACTGCAAAGAATGTACGGAAGAGAGAATCCTCCTACAAATGGGGATGTAAATGGTGAAGCCACTATGGAAAACAGTATAGAGATTCCTTGAAACACTAAACATAAAGAAAATCATCATTCAAAATGACATATGCACCCCAACTTTCAGGGAAGCACTATTTATGATAGAACCCACAAAAATGTCCACTGACAGAAAAATGAAGACTAGGTGGTACACCTACACACTAGAATGCTACAGTCATGACAGAGAATGAAATAATGATACCGGCAGCAGCACGGATGGACCGAGAAATTATCATATGAAGTGAGGTAAGTCAGAGAGAAAGACCAATATCGCAGGATATCATGAACAGATGGAATCTATACATTCACACCAATGAACTAATTTAAAACAGCAGCAGACTCATAAACTGAGAAATCCAAACTATGCTTATCAAGAGAAAGTTAGAAGGGACAGATAAATTAAGAGTTTAGGAGGAAAATGTTAATATACACAGTAATATATATCAAGTTGATAAGGGAAAAGTACCTACTGCATAGAATAGGGAACTCTACTGAACAAACTGTAATAACCTGTATGAGGAAAAAGAAAAAAACAACAACAAAAAAACATTTATCTTTTTCTCAATACCTGACCCTTCCAGAATTTGCCTTATCCAGCTGGCTCCCCTGTGTACATGAGAGTTTACTGTGAACATATTCCCTTTGATCCCAGGCCTCTGTCCTATGAATTCTGACACCCAGATTGTTGATTATAATTAGAGAAATTCAATTCACAGTGACAACGAGCTATTACTAGGAAACAGAATGGCCACCATGAAAAAGTCTAGAAAAAGAAACTGTTGATCAAATGTGAAAATGGGATTTAACAACCAAATCCCATGTTGTTCCTGGGATTGTCAATTGGTAAGAACCACTATCGAGAACAGGATGGAGGTTCCAAAAGAAACTAAAAACACAGTTACCACACAATCTGGAAATCTCACTCCTGGATCGATATCCAGAAAACATCTTCCCTGGGATAGACACATACATTCTTACATTCATTGCAGTACTATTTACAGTCGTCTGGAGATGCAAGTAATTAAAATGTCCATGGACAGATGGATAGAGATGTGGTACATATATGGAAGAGAATTCTACTGAGCCAGAAACAGGATGCAGTAATGCCATTTGTAGCAACAGAAAAGGAGATGATCATATGAAGTGATGTAATTCATGGAAAGACAAACACTCTATGATGTGACTGATAGGTAGAAACTAAAAACTGAAAGAAATGAAGTATGTTTCCCAAATGAAACAAACAGATATAGGAAACAAACTTATTCTAACCAGAAAGGAATGGTGGAAGCCAGGGATGCATTGGAGGATGGGACTGAAGCATACACACGAACAGAAATGAAACAGATAATCGACAAGGACCTACTGTATAGCATAGGGACCTAGACACAACACAGTAATAACCGACATGAAAAAAGTACTCGACAATGAATACAGGTATGTCTACATACAATTCAGTGTACAGTTAAACACAACAGCATACATGTACTGACTAAAAATTAATTTTACAAAGTGGAATGCCTAGGACACTCCCCTCTCAAGCTTTAGGGTCCTGGGCTGGACGACATTCCTGGAGCCTGAGCAGCCTTGGTTCCCAAGTCTAGACTATCAGGGCTGAGGGAGCTGTGAGCAATGTGCCAGCAAATGGTCCCTCTGGGATGTGCAGTGCCTGCTCCGCTGCAGACTGGATGATAACGTCTGGAACCAGGTAGGACAGCTAAACCAAGGCAAGTGCACTTCAAGGATGGTGGGATGGTGGACCCTGGAGTCCCAAAGACCTGAGAGGGAATCACCTGGTATTCAGGTCTCCTGGTGTCAGGGTTCCAACTTCTGGCCTCCTTCCTTAGAGTCGCCCCACAGTAAGATGGACCACAGCACCCTCGACAGAGCTTTCGCAGGGTTTGGGATTTCTCCAGTGGGGTGAATGATAGGGGTAAGAAGTAATGGTACACCTGAGGGCCTTGGTCTTTGTTCCGGCACACTGGGCTCTCACTTATAAGCCAGGAGGACTTTCACCAAGGTTCTGCTTACTCCAGTAAGCAGAGTGAATATAAGAAATAACAACTTAAAGTGGTCCATTTTCAAGGATAGCTAGCTCTGAGTGATAGCTTGCTGATTTAACAGCCCCAAGGCTTACAAAGCAGGAAAATCTACGTAAACAAAGAGAGAGCAGAATGCTTACAGTTTTCACATGGGCTCATTCTATTGGTGACTTCAAAATATAAGAACAAGTGCACAGGAAAGGGGAAAACAAGATGTTAAAGGAGGGCCAGTCCACAAAAAGAAAGAGGATGAACCTAGGAGACATTCAGGAAGATTGTTCACCCTGCAGTACTCAGCCAATGAGGAACTGGGGGGGAGACTTGCATGCTAGAATGTAAAAATGTTTGCTGTAACTGTCAGGGGTGTGCCTGCCTACCAGACACCTGCTCTTGCAAGACTGTTATTAAAGCCTGGCTTTCTGGCGCACCTCCTGTCTCCAAGTCCGTTCTCTGGGTTTGGGCAGTCAGTTCAGTCCCTCAGTTGTGTCCGACTCTTTGTGAGCCCATGCACTGCAGCACGCCAGGCTTCCCTGAGCATCACCAACTTCTGGAGTTTACTCAAACTCATGCCCATTGACTTGGTGATGCTATCCAACCATCTCATCCTCTGTCATCCCCTTCTCCTCCTGCCCTCAAGCTTTCCCAGCATCAGGGTCTTTTCAAATAAGTCAGCACTTCCCATCAGGTGGCCAAAGTATTGGAGTTTCAGCTTCAGCATCAGTTCTTCCAATGAATATTCAGGACTGATTTCTTTTAGGATTGACTGGTTGGATCCCCTTGCAGTCCAAGGGACTCTCAAGAGTCTTCTCCAACACCACAGTCCAAAAGCATCAATTCTTCAGTGCTCAGCTTTCCTTATAGTCCAACTCTCACATCCATACATGACTACTGGAAAAACCACAGCTTTGACTACATGGACCTTTGTCGGCAAAGTAATGTCTCTGGTTTTTAATATGCTGTCTAGGTTGGTCTTTGAAAAGACCCTGATGCTGGGAAAGACTGAGGGTGGGAGGAGAAGGGGACGACAGAAGATGAAATGGTTGGATGGCAACGCTGACTCAATGGACATGAGTTTGGGTAAACTCTGGTAGTTGGTGATGGACAGGGAGGCCTGGAGTACTGCGGTTCACGGGGTGGCAAAGAGTTGGACACGACTGAGTGACTGAAATGAACTGAACTAGGTTGGTCATAACTTTTCTCCCAAGGAGCAAGCGTCTTAATTTCATGGCTGCAGTCACCATCTGAATTGATTTTGGAGCTCAAAAAAATAAAGTCAGCCACTGTTTCCATTGTTTCCCCATCTATTTGCCATGAAGTGATGGGACCAGTGCCATGATCTTAGTTTTCTGAATGCTGAGTTTCAAGCCAACTTTTTCACTCTCTTTTACTTTCATCAAGAGGCTCTTTAGTTCTTCTTTGCTTTTTGCTATAAGTATGGTGTTATCTGCATATCTGAGGTTATTGATATTTCTCCTGGCAATCTTGACTCAGTTTGTGTTTCATCCAATCCAGCATTTCTCATGATGTACTCTGCATATAAGTTAAATAAGCAGGGGGACAATATACAGCCTTGATGTACTCCTTTCCCAATTTGGAACCAGTCTGTTTCTCTATGTCCAGTTCTAACTGTTGCTTCTTGACCTGCATACAGATTTCTCAGGAGGCAGGTCAGGTGGTCTGGTATTCCTATCTCTTTCAGAATTTTCCACAGTTGATTGTGATCCACACAAAGGCTTTGTCATAGTCAATAAAGCAGAAATAGATTTTTTTTTTAACTCTCTCGCTTTTCTGATGATCCAACGGATGTTGGTAATTTGATCTCTGGTTCCTCTGCCTTTTCTAAAACCAGCTTGAACATCTGGAAGTTCACAGTTCACGTACTGCTGAAGCCTGGCTTGGAGAATTTTAAGCACTACTTTGCTAGAGTGTGAGATGAGTGCAATTGTGCAGTAGCTTGAGCATTCTTTGGCACTGCCTTTCTTTGGGATTGGAATGAAAATTGACTTTTCCAGTCCTGTGGCCACTGCTGAGTTTTCCAAATTTTGTGAGAATGGGTGAATTTAACTCAGATTACCATTATATCTACTACTGTGGGCAAGGATCCCTTAGAAGAAATGGAGTAGCCATCACAGTCAACAAAAGAGTTGGAAATGCAGTACTTGGATGCAATCTCAAAAACTACAGAATGATCTCTGTTTGCTTCCAAGGCAAACCATTCAATATCACAGTAATCCAAGTCTATGTCCTGGCCAGTAATGCTGAAGAACCTGAAGTTCAACGGTTCTATGAAGATCTACAAGACCTTCTAGAACTAACACCCCCCAAAGATGTCCTTTTCATTATAGGGGACTGGAATGCAAAAGGAGGAAGTCAAGAAATACGTGGAGTAACAGGCAAATTTGGCCTTGGAGTACAGAATGAAGCAGGGCAAAGGCTAACAGAGTTTTGCCAAGAGAACATACTGATCATTGCAAATACCCTCTTCCAACAACACAAGAGATGACTATACACATAACATCACCAAAAAGGTAGTATTGAAATCAGACTGATTATGTTCTTGGCAGCTGAAGATGGAGAAGCTCTACACAGTCAGCAAAAACAAGACCTGGAGCTGACTGTAGCTCAGATCATGAACTCCTTATTACAAAATTCAGGCCCAAATTGAAGGAAGTATGGAAAACCACTCAGCCATTCAGGCATGAACTAAATCAAATCCCTTATGATTATACAGTGAAGGTGATGAATAGATTTAAGGGATTAAATCTCGTAGAGAGTGCTTGAAGAACTATGGATGGAGGTATGTAACACTGTAAAGGAGGCAGTGATCAAAACCATCCCCAAGAAAAAGAAATGCAAGAAGGCAAAATGGTTGTCTGAGCAAGCCTTACAAATAGCTGAGAAAAGAAGTGAAAGACAAAGGAGAAAGGGAATGATATACCCAACTCAATGCAGAGTTCCAAAGAATAGCAAGGAGAGAGAAAGCTGCTGCCTGCAGAGCATCCAGGAAGACAGTGAACTCCGAGAGGTGGTGTTCTCTCTGTCCTGTCTAAGAAAAATTTGCCTTCCCCAGGGTCATGAAGAGGTCTGGAAGAAAACTAAAACCCTAAGAGAAGTGGTTGCTGTCCCAGTTCACAGCACAAGGTAAATGTCTCAGAACCTGTATGGAAGACATACGCAATTTCAGCAAGGTGACCAAGAGAAAGAAAAGAGGAAAACAAGGGAGACCACTTGTGGAATCTTCATTCCTGACCAGAGATCAAGCCCTGAGCCTTTCAAGTGGGAGCACTGACTCCAAGACCCTAGACTACCAGAGAACTAACCTTAGGTAATATCAAATAGTAAGAACTCACACAAAGGAAACCACTTGAATACAAGACCCAGTATCACCCAACCACCCCTAGCACCCTGTGCAGGACGTTTCATCTAAACAAACAAAACAAAAATACAAACCCAGTCATCAGCAGACAGGATAACCACTTCACTCAGCTTTGCCCATCAGAGGGAAAACAAACAAAAAGCACAAATCTCACCCTATACAGAGCTGACACAAACCACTGGACCAACCTTAGGAGGGCAGAAACTAAAAGAAAGAATTCAACCTTGAAGCCTGGGAAAAGGAGACCTCAAGCACAATCAGTTTGAAAAAGTAACAAAAAGCCAGAGAAATACTACACAAATGAAGGAACAAACTAGTAACACAGAAGTCAAAATAAATGAAGAGGAAATAGGCAAACTACCTGAAAAATAATTCAGAATAATGATAGCAAAGATGATCAAAAACCTTGAAAACAAAATGGAGAAAATGCAAGAATCAATTAACAAAGACTTAGAAGAATTAAAGATTAAACATACAGAGACAAACAACACAATTACTGAAATTAAGACTACTCTAGAAGGAATCAAGAGCAGAATATCTGAAGCAGAAGGACGAATCAGTGAGGTGGAAGATAAAATGGTGGAAATAACTTCTGAAGAGCAGAATAAAGTAAAAAGAATGAAAAGAACTGAGGATAGTCTGAGAGACATCTGGAACAATATCAAACACACCAATATTCGAATTATAGGGGTTCCAGAAGAAAAAGAGAAAAATAAAGTGTATGAGAAAATTTTAGAAGAGATTATAGTTGAAAATTTCCCCAACATGGAAAAGGAAATAGTCAATCAAGTCCAATAGGCACAAAAAGTGCCTAAACAAAAACCAAACACAAAGAAAGAATATGAAAAGCAGCAAGGGAGAAGCAACAAGTAACATACAAGGGAAACTCCATATGTTCGACAGTTGACCTTTCAGCAGAAACTGCAGGCCAGAACAGAATGGCAGCATATATTTAAAGTACTAAAAGGGAAAAATCTACGACCAAGATTACTGTACCTGACAAGGATCTCATTCAAAATTGATGGAGAAATAAAAAGCTTTCCAGACAAGCAAAAGTTAAGAGAATTCAGTACCACCAAACGTGCTTTACAACAAATGTTAAAGGGACTTACATAGTCAAGAAATACAAGAACAGAAAAAAAATCTACAAAATCAACACCAAACAATTAAGAAAATGGCAACAGGAACATATATATCAATAATTACTTTAAATGTAAATTTAAATGCTCCAACCAAAAGACACAGACTGGCTAAATGGATACAGAAACAAGACCCATATATATGCCGTCTACAAGAAACCTACTTCAGACCTCAAGACACATATAGACTGAAAGTGAAAGGATAGAAAAATATACTCCATGCAAATGGGAAGCAAAAGAAAGCTGGAGCAGCAATCCTCTTATCAGATAAAATAGACCTTAAAATAAAGAATACTACAAGAGATAAGGAAGGACACTACATAATGATCAAGGGATCAGTTCAAGAGGAAGACATAACAACTGTAAATATCTATGTACCCAACACAGGAGCACCTCAATACAAAAGACAAACACTAACAGACATAAAAGGAGAAATCGACAGTAACACAATAATAGTAGGAGACTTAACACCCCACTCACACCAATGGACAGATCATCAAAACAGAAAATTAATAAGGAAACACAAGTCTTAAATTATACATTAGATGAGATGGATCTCATTGATATTTTAAGGACATTCCATCCAAATGCAGAAGAATACACCTTCTCAAGTGCACATGGAACATTCTCCAGGATGGACCACATCTTTTGTGTCACAAATCAAACCTCAGTAAATTTAAGAAAACTGAAATCTTATCAAGCATCTTCTCTAACCACAATGCTATGAGACTAGATATCAATTATAAGAAAAAAACTAAAAACACAAACACATTTCTAAATAGCCAACAGGTTACTGAAGAAATCAAAAGGGAAATAAAAAAATTTCTAGAAACAAATGACAAACTATGACAACTCAAAACCTATGGGATGCAGCAAAAGCAGTTCTAAGAGGAAGTTTATAGCAATATAATATTACCTCAAAATAAGAAAAATTTTGAATGGACAACCTAACTTTACAGCTAAAATAACTGAAAAAAGAAGAACAAAAAACCCCCCAAAACTCATAGAAGGAAAGAATTCATAAAGATCTGAGCAGACATAAATGAAAAAGAAATGAAAGAAATAATAGTAAAGATTAATAAAACAAAAAGTTGGTTCTTTGAGATGATAAAATTGAGAAACCTTTAGCCAGACTCATCAAGAAAAAAAGAAAGAATCAAATCAACAAAACTAGAAATGAAAAAGGAGAAGTTACAATAGACAATGCAGAAATAGGATTTTAAGAGATTATTATCAACAACTACATGGCAAAAAAATAGATAACCTGGAGGAAATGGGACAGATTCATAGAAAAATTCAATCTTCTCAGACTGAACCAGGAAGAAATAGAAATTATGAACAACCCAACTACAAGCACTGAAATTGAGGCTGTGATCAAAAATCTCCCAAAGAAACAAAAGCCCAGGACCAGATGGCTTCACAGGAGAATTCTATCAAACAGTTACAGAAGAGATAATGCCTATCCTTCTAAAACTCTTCCAGAAAATCGCAGAGGAAGGAACACTTCAAACTCATTCTATAAGGCCACCACCACCATGATACCAAAACCAGACAAAGACAACACAAAAAGAAACTACAGGCCAATATCACTGATGAACATAGATGCAAAAATCCTCAACAAAAATTTTAGCAAACAGACTTCAGCAATACATCAAAAAGCTCAAACACCATGATCAAGTTGGGTTTATTCCTGGAATGCAACAACTCAATATATGCAAAGCAAACAATGTGATACACCATATTAACAAACTGAAAAATATAAATCATATGATAGTCTCAGATGCAGAAAAAACCTTTGACAAAATTCAGCACCCATTTATGATTGAAGTGAAGTGAAGTAAAAGTCGCTCAGTTGTGTCCGACACTTTGCGACCCCATGGACTGTACAGTCCATGGAATTCTCCAGGCCAGAATACTGGAGTGAGTAGCCTTTTCCTTCTCCAGGGGATCTTCCCAACCCAGGGATCTAACCCAGGTCTCCTGCATTGCAGGTGGATTTTTTTGGCTTCCCTGATAGCTCAGTTGGTAAAGAATATGCCTCTAATGCAGGAGACCCCGGTTCAATTCCTGAGCCAGGAAGATGCCCTGGAGAAGGGATAGGCTACCCACTCCAGTATTCTTGGGCTTCCTGAGTGGCTCAGCTGGTAAAGAATCAGCCTACAGTGCAGGAGATCTCGTTTCAATCCCTAGGTTGGGAGGATCCCCTGGAGTTCCATTTATGATTAAAACTCCTCAAAAAATGGGCACAGAATGAACCTACCTCAACATAGTAAAGCCCATATATCATAAGCCTACAGCAAACATTATTCTCAATGGTGAAAAACTGAAAGCATTCCCCCTAAAATCAGGAACACGACAAGGATGTCCACTTTCACCACCATTATTCGACATAGTTCTGGAAGTCCTAGCTACAGCAATCAGAGAAGAAAAAGAAATAAAAGGAATCCAGATCGGAAAAGAAGTAAAGTTCTCATTGTTTGCAGATGACATGATACTGTACATAGAAAACCCTAGAGACAGTCTTAGAAAATTACTAGAGCTAATCAGTGAATTTAGCAAAGTTGCAGAATACAAAATCAATACACAGAAATCACTTGCATTTCTATATACTAACAATGAAAAATCAGAAAAAGCAATTAAGGAATCAATCCCATTCACCACTGCAACAAAAAGAATAAAATATCTAGGAATAAACTTACCTAAGGAGACAAAAGAACTGTACACTGAAAATTATAAGACACTGAAGAAAGAAATCAAAGATGACATAAACAGATGGAGAGGTATTCCATGTTCCTGGGTAGGAAGAATCAATATTGTGAAAATGACTATACTACCAAACATAATCTACAGATTCAATGTGATCCCTATCAAATTACCAATGGCATTTTTCAGAGAACTAGAATAAAAAATTTCACCATTTATATGGAAATACAAAATACCCCAAACAGCAAAAACAGTCTTGAGAAAGAAGAATGGAGCTGGAGGATTCAACCATTCTGACTTCAGATTACACTACAATGCTACAGTCATCAAGACGGTATGGTACCGGCACAAAAACAGAAATATAGACCAACAAAACAAGATAGAAAGCCCAGAAAACCCAGGCACCTATGCATACCTTATTTTTGATAAAGGAGGCAAGAGTGTACAATGGGGCAAAGAAAGCCTCTTCAATAAATGGTCCTGGGAAAACTGGACAGTTCAGTTCAGTTCAGTCGCTCAGTCATGTCCGACTCTTTGCGACCCCATGAATGCAGCACGCCAGGCCTCCCTGTCCATCACCAACTCCCGGAGTTCACTCAGACTCACGTCCATTGAGCCAGTGATGCCATCCAGCCATCTCATCCTCTGTTGTCCCCTTCTCCTCCTGCCCCCAACCCCTCCCAGCATCAGAGTCTTTTCCAATGAATCAACTCTTCACATGAGGTGGCCAAAGTACTGGAGTTTCAACTTTAGCATCATTCCTTCCAAGGAAATCCCAGGGCTGATCTCCTTCAGAACAGACTGGTTGGATCTTCTTGCAGTCCAAGGGACTCTCAAGAGCCTTCTCCAACACCACAGTTCAAAAGCATCAATTCTTCGGCACTCAGCCTTCTTCACAGTCCAACTCTCACATCCATACATGACCACAGGAAAAACCATAGCCTTGACTAGACGGACCTTAGTTGGCAAAGTAATGTCTCTGCTTTTGAATATACAATCTAGGTTGGTCATAACTTTTCTTCTGGGAGTAAGTGTCTTTTAATTTCATGGTTGCAGTCACCATCTGCAGTGATTTTGGAGCCCCCAAAGATAAAGTCTAACACTGTTTCTACCGTTTCCCCATCTATTTCCCATGAAGTGATGGGACCCGATGCCATGATCGTCATTTTCTGAATGTTGAGCATTAAGCCAACTTTTTCACTCTCCTCTTTCACTTTCATCAAGAGGCTTTTTAG
>SJYQ01000150.1:424071-464615 GCA_006410935.1 Redunca redunca | reverse complement strand
GGGAGGGAGACGGGAGGGAGGATCAAAGGGAGGGGACATATCTATACCTATGGCTGACTCATGTTGAGGTTTGACAGAAAACAACAAAATTCTGTAAAACCATTATCCTTCAATAAAAAAAATAAATTGAAAAACAAAAAGCAGCTGGTGGTCTGGGACAACCCAGAGGGATGGCTTGGGGAGGGGTGGGAGTGGGGGCTCAGGATGGGGGGACAAATGTGCATCCATGGCTGATTCATGTTGATATACGGTAAAAATCACCACAATATTGTAATTAGACTCCAATTAAAATAAATAAATAAATTTAAAACACAAAGAAACCTAACCAGGAAAAAAATGGTTGAAGCCAAGGATACATTGGAGACTCAAATAAATACATACCCACACATATAAATAAAGCCAATAATAAACAAGTACTTTCTGCATAGCACAGGGAGCTAGACTCAACACAGTAATAAGCTACACGATAAAACTATCTGAAAATGATTACAAGTATATCTACATTGAAGTCACTCATCTTGGTTCCCAGTTTAAGATGGTGGAGTGAGAAGGATGTGCACTCATCTGCAAGAGCAGCAAAATTGCCTCTAGCTGTTGAACAATCATGGACAGATGAATGTTGGAACACCCCAGAAAAAATACCCCACGTCCAAAGACAAAAAAGAAGCCAAAGCAAAACAGCAGAAGGGGCACAATCTTGATAAAATCAAATCCCATGCCCACTAGGCAGGTGACCCACAAATTGCAGAACCGTAATACCAAAGAAGTTCTCCCACTGTTGTGAAGCTTCTGAGCTCCATGTTAGCCTTTCCATCCTGCAGATCTGACAAAGGGACTGGGATCTCCTTGGATCTGGCCTTGAAGGCCAGCAGGATTTTATTATATGACTGCCACAGGACTGGGGGAAACAGAGACTCCAGTCTTGGAGGGCACAAACAAAATCCTGGGCACACCAAGACCCAAAGGAAAGGAGCAGTAACCCCACAGGACACTGAACCAAAACTAGCTAGTGCTGGAGCATCTCCTTGAGGAGATGTGGGTCCACAGGGCTCACTACAGGGAGGGGGGCACTGGCAGCAGCAGTCCTGCAAGGTCTCCCTTGGTGTAAGCCTTCTCAGATGTCATCATTAACCCTACCACAGACCAATCAGGGTAAGGGTAAGGTAAGGTGAAGTTGCTCAGTCGTGTCCGACTCTTTGCGACCCTGTGGACTGTAACCTACTAGGGCTTCTCCGTCCATGGGAATCTCCAGGCAAGAATACTGGAGTGGATTGCCATTTCCTTCTCCAGGGGATCTTCCCAACCCAGGGATTGAACCCGGGTCTCCGGCATTGGAGGCAGATGCTTTAACCTCTGAGCCACCCAGGGCTGGGTCATTTCAAGCTAAACAACCCCACCTATCATCAGATAACTGGATTAAAGCTTTAATGAGCAAGGCCCTGCCCACCAGACCAAGACCTATTTTTTCCAACCATCAGTGCCTCCCCATTTGATGCAAGGAGATCAAACCAGTCAATACTAAAGGAAATCAGTACTGAATATTCAGTGGAGGGACTGATGCTGAAGCTCCAATCCTGTGGCCACCTAATGCGAAGAACTGACTCATTGGAAAAGACCCTGTTGCTGGGAAAGATTGAAGGCAGGAGGACAAGGGAATGACAGAGGATGAGATGGTTGGATGGCATCACTGACTCAATGAACATGAGTTTGAGCAAGTTCCAGGAGTTGGTGATGGACAGGGAAGCCTGGCATGCTGCAGTTCACGGAGTTGCAAAGAGTTGGACATGACTGAGTGACTGAACTGAACTGTCCCTCCCATCAGGAAGCTTACATAAGCCTCTTAGCCTCCTCCTTCAGAGGGCAGAAGAAAGAAGAACCATAATCCCATAGCTAGAACTAAAGCCACATTATAGAAAGCTAATCAGGATGAAAAAGCAGAGAGTTATGTCCCAGATGAAGGGACAAGATAAGACCCCAGCAAAACAAGTAAATGAAGTGGAGATAGGCAACCTTCCAATAAAATAATTCAGAATAATGATACTGATGGTGATCCAGGATCTCAGGAAGACAGTGGAGAATTTGCAAGAAATATTTATCAAAGACCCAGAAGAACTAAAATACAAGCAAAAAGAGATGGATAAGAAACTAGAAGGCATCAACAGCAGAATAACTAAGGTAGAAGAACAGATCAATGACCTGAAGTACAGAATGGTGGAAATCACTGCCACAGAACAGAATATAGAAAATAGAATAGAAAAAGAAATGAAGACAGCCTAAGGGACCTATGGGACAACATTCACATTCCACAGGTCCCAGAAGGAGGAGAGAGAGAGAAAGCACCTGAAAAAATATTTGAAGAGATGGTAGTTGAAAACTTTCCTAACATGGGAAAGGACAGTTAACCAAGTCCAGGAAGCACAGAGAGTCCCAGGCAGGATAAAACCAAGGAGGAACACAACGAGACACATAGTAATCAGACAGACAAAAATTAAAGACAAACTATTAAAAGCAACAAGGGAAAAACCACAACATACAAGGGAACTCCTATCAGGTTATCAGCTCATTTCTCAAAAGAAACGCTACAAGCCAGGAGGGAATGGCAAGATACATTTAAGGTGATGAAAAGCAAGAACCTACAACCAAGAATATTCTACACAGCAACACTCTCCTTCAGATTAGATGGAGATATCAAAAGCTTTCCAGACAAGCAAAAGTTAAGAGAATTCAGCACCATTAAACCAGCTTTACAACAAATGCTGAAAGAACTTCTCTAGATAGGAAACACAAGAGAAGGAAAGACCTACAGAAAAGAAGCCCAGAACAGATAAGAAAACAGTAGCAGGTTCATACATATTGATAATTACTTTAAATGTAAACAAATTAAATGCACCAACCAAAAGACACAGACTGGCTGGGTGGATGAAAACATGTATGTGCATGTACTTCCACTTCCACTTCACTCTGCTTGATGCCCAAATTGTATGTAATTATTTAATACTGTTAGGTTAATCATGTTCCCATTATGGTTTTAAATTATAATTATCTTTTATTTTTTGTCTGTAATTATCCTTTATCTTTTGTGAAAAACATTTTTCACTAATGTGATTATGTAACAATTACTCACTTAACACCATTGTATTGGGCTTTCCAGGTGGCGTTAGTCATGAACAACCAACCTGCCAATGCAGAAGACATAAGAGACACAGGTTCAATCCCTGGGTCAGGAAGATCCCCCGGAGGAGGGCATGGAAACCCACTCCAGTATTCTTGTCTGGAGAACTCCGTGGACAGAGGAGCCTGGCAGGCTATGGTCCACAGGGTCACAAAGAGTTGGAAACGACTGAAGCAACTTGGCACCACTGTATCATGATTGGCCAATAGAAAAATACAATTCTGTATCACCAAAATTGCCAGTTAATAAAAAACTTCTCATCACTTTTTTAATCCAGATGCATATCAGAATTACCTTGAAATTTTTTGAAAAATATAAATGTCCAGGTATTGTCTTTTTTCTTCAAAGCTCCAAATATGCTTCTAATGAGCAGGGATGTCTAAAATCAACTCGACTATATGATGATCTTTTACTTTCATCTAGTTTGTTTTACTTTTACTATCTCATATTCAGTGCTATTTCATTTAGTCTATATTTTCCAATTTTTCCATCCCTTTTATTGGGATGTTCTTTCTCAAGCCTTTATCGAGTGTGGTGGAAAAGCTTTTGTATAATATATACACACACACACACATATATATAATAGGTATAACATATATATTTTAGAAAACTTGTGAAATTTTGCCAAACTAAAAAATGTATGGCATTTTGATTCCACTTATTTCATTTAGAAAGAATAAAATGCTAGATTTCTAGTTAAAAAGATATGCAACAAAGGTTTACAAAGGTATAGCACTTAGAACTATAGTCAGTATCTTATAATAAACTAGATTGGAAACTAATCTAAAAAATAATATATGCATATGTATAACTGAATCACCTTGTGGTACCCCTAAAACTATACAGCTGTAAGTCAACTATACTTCAATCAAATATATGTATTTAAAAAGTAACTTCAATCATCCAGCTGTACACTTCAAACAAACATCACAGTGTAAATCAACCACGGAGTCTCAAATAAACACATACCCACTCACACAAATAAAACAGATAATCAACGAGGACCTACTGTAAAGCACAGGGAGCTAGAGTCAACACAGTAACAACTTACATGAAAAAAGTATCTGAAAACGAGTACATGCACATCTACATTAAACTCAATCATCCAGTTCTACACTTCAAACACCACATGTATATCAACTATACTCCAATATGACCTAAAAAGTAATTTAAAGAGAAAATGAAATGCCTACTCCATTCCCCTCAAGCTTCCAGAGCCCAGGCTGTTTCACATTTCTGGAGCCTGAGCTGCCTTGGTTCCCAAGTTTGGACTATCACGGGGCTGAGGGAGCTGCTGAAGCACGTACCAGCAAATGACACTACAGGACCCCTGGACACGGGCTCGGTCCCCAGTGAACAGGATGACAAGGCCAGGAACAAGGCAGGACCACTTACAGCTAAACCTAGGCAAGTACACTCGAGGATGGCGGGTGGTGGGCCCTTGAGACCCAAACCTGTGAAGGAGGCACCTCGTCTGCAGGTCTGCTGCTGCTGGGGTTCCCACCTCCACCCTCCTTCCTTAGGGTCATCCCAACTTTGGACCACAGCACACCAGCGAGCTTTTGCATGCTTGGGATGTCTCCAGTGGGGTGAATAATAAGGTGGAGGATGTAATGGGACACCAGGCCTTGGCTGTTCTGGCACATGGGGCTCTCATTTTTAAGTCAGATGCTGCACTTTCACCAAGGCTCTGTTTATCCTAGCAAGCCCTGTGAAGCCTGAGGAAATCCTCCCTCCTTGTGGTCCCGTCTTGAAACTACAATGGTAAAACCATTGCCTAACAGTCCTGGGGGTTCTTTGGAAGGACTGATGCTAAAGCTGAGACTCCAACACTTTGGCCACCTCATGCGAAGAGTTGACTCATTGGAAAAGACTCTGATGCTGGGACGGATTAGGGGCAGGAAGAGAAGGGGACGACAGAGGATGAGATGGCTGGATGGCATCACTGACTTGATGGACGTGAGTTTGGGTGAACTCCGGGAGTTGGTGATAGACAGGGAGGCCTGGTGTGCTGCAATTCCTGGGGTCGCAAAGAGTCAGACACGACTGAGCGACTGAACTGAACTGAAGGGCATTTCACTTTCAAAAGGTCTCTCACATTTTGAAAGATACTTGCCCTCAACCATACTCCTAGGGTATGTAACTGAAAGAGAATTCACTAAAAGTCAGCGTTTCAGGAAGCCACCTCGTAGAAGTAAACTTCATTCACAGTGATTTAGGAAAAGCGGCACAAGGAAAGATGCTAAACGTTGGTTACAGTAGTGAAATTTATCACAGCACAATGAGGTTTCACTTGGCTGCACAAAGAATGGCTATCATTAAAAATCTAAAAACATAAATTAGTGGAAAAAAGTTAGAGAAAATGGAATCCTGCTAAGCTGCTGTCTGGACTTTAAAGTGGTAACCGCCACTATGGAGATGAAAAGTAAAGAGAGAGCTATTACATGAACTAGAAATCCCACTCCTTGCCCTACATCCAGAGAAATCCATGCTTGGAATAGAAACACACACTCTGACTAGTAGCTTGGATATGTCCACAGACAGATGGATCAAGAAGGTGTGGTATATTTTGTGGAAGGGAATTAGCCAGAAAACAGAAGGAAGAAATGGCATCTGGAGCAACGTACATGGACTTGGAAATGATCATATGAAGTAGGTCATAGACAGAAAGACAAATACACTATGATGTGACTAATTGGTGGAATCTAAAAACTGAAAGCAATGAAGTACATTTTCCAAACAGAAACACAATTACAGATTTGGAGAACAAACTTATTCTAACCAAAGGAGAAAGGCAGAAGGCAGGGATCCATTATGAGGCTAGAATTAACACATACCCACTAACAGAAATGAAACAGATAATCAACAAGGGCCTACCCGATAGCACAGGGATTTTGACTTGATACACTAACAACCTACATGGGAAAATAACCCCAAAACACACAGGTATGTCTACACATAACTGGATCAAGCTACTAAACACTTAAACACAGCAGTGCAAATCAACTACAATCCAACAGAATCTAAAAATTAAAAGAAAAAAGAGTGCCTACTATGTTCCTCTCTGGCTTCAGGTTCCTAGGCTGGTTGACATTCCTGAAGCCTAAGCGCCTTGATCCCCAAATGTGGACTGTTAAGGGACTGATGGAGCTGGGAAGGAGGTGCCTGGTCCCCTCTGGGTGGAACCACAGC
Source organism: Redunca redunca (assembly GCA_006410935.1). NCBI lineage: Eukaryota > Metazoa > Chordata > Mammalia > Artiodactyla > Bovidae > Redunca > Redunca redunca. The sequence continues at coordinate 458,251 of SJYQ01000150.1, read as the reverse complement.
GTCCAGAGCCAGGTCAGACCTCCCACAGCTAAACCAAACATGAAGTGAAGTGAAGTCGCTCAGTTGTGTCCGACTCTTTGCAACCCCGTGGACTGTAGCCTACCAGGCTCCTCAATCCATGGAATTCTCTGGCAGGAATACTGGAGTGGATTGCCATTTCCTTCTCCAGGGGATCTTCTCGACCCAGGGATCGAACCTGGGTATCCTGCATTACAGGCAGACACTTTACCATCTGAGCCACCAGGGAAGCCCAAAAACCAAACATACTGCACCCAAAGCACCCACCCTCTGGGCTGGTAGGGCTTTTGATTATCTGTTCTCTGAGACTCCAGGTGGTCGGGTTTCCACCTCCAGCATTCTCCTTAGGATCCTCCCATTTAACGGAAGACAGTGCCCTCCACAGAGCTCTTGTGGAGCTTGGGTTTAATCTGGGTGATGAAGGGTAACAGACAGAATTAAAGAGACACAAGGGCTTGGTTGTTTTCCTGGCACATGCCTCTCTTGTTTACAACTGTGGAAGATGTTTTTCAGGAAGGCTTTGCTGCCCCAGTAAATGGAGTGGAGCATGAAGAATATCTGACATGTTCCGGTCATTTCCCATACCTATAGCTTGAAAAGTGATGCTTACAGGCACATTATATTCCCAAGGCCTTCAGGGCTATAAATGATATGTGCCCTGAACAAACGTTGGTGTGGTGATTGAAGGAGAATTCATAAAAGGATAGACTTTCAAGAAGCCAATGCAAAGAGGTAAATTTTACACACTGTTTTAAAGAAAAAAGCATGTGAAAAGATGCTCAGCATCACTTATTAGTACTGAAATGCAAATCTGAACTGCAACTAGATATTACCTTGCACCAGCCAGAATGACCATTATCAGCAAGTCTACAGTGAACACATGCTGGGCAGGACATTAAGCAAAGGGGACCCTCTCAGGCTGTCACTGGAATTTGAATTGGTAACAGCCACTATGGAGAACAGTATGGAGGTTCCTTAAGTAACTAGAAAAAAGCTACCAAATGATCACACAACCCCTCTCATGGGCATATATCCAGAGAAAACCATAACTTGAAGAGAGACATGTACCCTAACCTTCACTGCAGCTGTATTTACAATAGTCAGGATATGCAAGCAACCAAAATGTCCACTGACCGGTGGATAAAAAAGATGTGGTAAATATATACAATGGACTATTACTCAGCCATAAAAAAGAATGAATGTCAACTGCAGCAACAGGTATGGACCTGGAGATGATCCTACTAAGAGAAGTACATCAGACAGAGAAACACAACAGAGAGACGGCAACTAACATTTATACAAATACACGACATTTTCCAAACAGAAACAGACCCACAGACTTAGAAAACAAACTTATGGTGACCCAGGGGAATGGGAGAGGGAGGGATAATCAGGAGGTCGGGATTGCCGGCTCTGTCACTCAAAGGCTCCTCTGATCACAACAGTCCTGTATCTGGTGCAGTCAACACTAGCTCCTTCTGTAAAGGGGACACTGATTTTCATAAAACCAAATGAATATCATTCTTTTGATAAGAGAAACAACAGACCATTTTCATCAGTTAATTTTGAAATTCAGTGTTAGGATATAAAAATAATATTCTTTCTTGGGCCCATGAATGGTTTTTAATAATAAATTTTAAACTTTCTCTCTTTTATGGAAGAACATCAAAAATGTGACTTGTAAAATGAATCTCAATCTTAATAGCATGGATGCAATAGCTGTTTGCACTGCAAACAATCACCATTTCCTTCGTACCTTGGTGCTTCCATTTCCTGTGACCAACACGTGGAACAGGTCTGTAATGTAACTGCTCAGCATGTCCTGGTGGTCATTGGTCACCGTCATGTTTGTTAACAGCCTCAGTCCAGCCAGTTGCACAGCAGAGTTCAGGGGGCCAGAGATGACATCCTCACAGACTTGACTGATGTATACCTGGAGGTGGGAAAAAGGGGATCTTCTTAGAATCTCCAAAACTTTCCTATTAAACCGTAACTCCTGCACAGTGGAATCATGTGATTGTTTAGGATGAGACTGATTCTTTAAGAAAGATGGCATTTCTATCAAGATCTCAAACTCGGGGAACTTTTTTTTTAAGTTCCCTAATTAATAGCAGGCAGGGAACATTTTACAGATATACTCACTTCAGCCCTAAGACAACTAATGAGACAGCGGTATGATGGTCATTTTATAGACAGGGACTGTAAACCCTTCAAGAAGCTTGGATTCTCTGCCCAGACAGTGCAGCAATGTACAGACCCAGAGGCCATGCTCTCAACACCAGTGGGGGCCTCTCACTTGTTGGGGGCCTCGAAATTCTGTCTACCTTGCTGTGTCTGGGCATGTCAGGATAAGGAGGAAGATCCGTGGGTACATTTTGTACCACAGTCCGTACCTGAGCTGTAGGATCTAGGGGCACATCATGTTAGAAGTAAAGAACTGGAGAGGGATGCTAAATAGAGCTTTTCTTCAGAGCTCTGTATTTTATGAGTAAGCAGAGGCAAACTCTGTTTTGTCCAAGGTTGTTATTTATGACGTATATGTGGATGAATTACTCCTTTATAATACTGTAAACTACCACTGGCTAAAAGTAATGCAATGCTAGTCGTATGCCCACGTCACACATGATAGGTCTAGACTAAACCTAGGGGGACAGAGAATTTCCTGAAACTCTATTTTCTATGTCTGGCCATGAGCCTTCCAGCTTGAAAAAATTACGTCTCACAAGTAATTGGTATTCACCTAAGTCTGAGATTCATCAAAAGTTCTAATTGGTAAGAAAAATTCCCTAATATAAAATGCTAAGGAATTACCAACTGTCCCATAAGCCAGTACTAACTTTAAAAAATTTCCAAATGTATTCATGTTACCACAGAAACGAAAATGAAGTGAAGCAAAATTGCGTAGGTAAAACAGATTAAATTTTTAATTTGGTTTCAAAATCCAAATGATATTTACAAATCAATCTGTCCTGGGTTACAATTTCATTATGCATCCATCCTTTTAAAAAATGGCATTTCCTTAGCTTAAAATCATGTATTTTCATAGGATGCTCCTGTCTTTCCAAGCAGTTCCTAAAATGTGCTGAGCATTCACATCCTTATTGGCTCTGAATCTTTTCTTCACTTCAGTTCTTGCAACAAGATTACCAAAGAGGCCACCTCAGTTATTCCTGGAGTTTGCCTACTTCACCGTGTTCCTTTCTCTTGGAATTCCCTCATTCCTCAACTCTGGCTGTAGAAACCTTGGACAGTTTTATGAACCAGCTCGGGCTCTACCTTTACAGAAACTTCTGAATGAAAACTCTCCTTTCTGTATATTCACAGAAAGAAGGTAAGAAGAGAAAAAGGAATCCTTGTGTACTGCTGGTAGTTAGTGCAGCCACTATGGAAACCAGAATGGATATTCTTCAAAAAATTAAAAATAGAACTGTCATATAGTCTAGCATCCCACTTTTGGGTATGGATCTAAAGGAAACAAAAATCACTCTCTCAAAGCAGTATCTGTACCACCATGTTCACTGTAGCATGAGTCACAATAGTCAAGACACAGAAATAACCTAAATGTCAATTTATGGACAAATGGATAAAGGAAATGTAATCTGTATATACAATGGAATATTATTCACTATAAAAAAGGAAGGCAATTCTGCTATTTGTGAAAAATGGATGGACTGAGGGCATTATGCTAAGTGAAATAAGTCAGAGAAGACAAAAAACTTATATGTGGAATATGAAAAAGGCACTCTTAGAAACAGAGAGTAGCATGTTCAGGTGAAGGAAAAGGCGAGATTCTGATCAAAGTGTATAAACTTAAAAGTTACAAAATGAATACGTTCTGGGGTCTAATGTATAGCAAGATAACTATACTTCACAATACTATATTGTATACTTGCATGCTAAGAGAGTAGATCTCAAATGTTCTCACCACACGCACACACCCAGGTAATTATGAGGTGATGGAGGTGATAGCTACTGCTATATAGTGCATGCATGCTAAGTTGCTTCAGTCATGTCCAACTCTTTGTGATTCTCTGGACCACAGACCACCAGGTTCCTCTGTCAGTGGGCTTCTCCAGGAAAGAATACTGAAGCAGGCTGCCGTGCCATCCTCCAGGGGATCTTTCCCACCCAGGGACTGAACCCACGTTTGTTATGTCTAGCTGCACTGGCAGGCAGGTTGTTTGCCACAAGCACCACCTGCAAGCCCAAATGCTATGCAGTAGTGGTAATCACTTTGCAATATATACATGTATCAAATCATGTTTCATACCTTAAACTTAGACAATATTTATGTTGATTATATTTCAGTAAAGCCAGAAATAATAAATCCGGCTTTATAATAATAAATTCAATAATAAATTCTTGGCTAAAAGCTATAAAGTATGGTCTACTAAAATTTCATTACTTACCTTTTTTTCCTCTCTCATTTATTAGAAAACCTTACCTTTTGTAATTTCAGGTAACTTACCTTTATCTTGATTTGATTTTCAACATTCACACTCAGGTTATTCAGTGCATTTAAAGCTTTCTCTTTAATACTCTGATTGGGATTGTTGATTTTGCTTCCAACAACTGGAATACCACCCAATTCACGAATAACGATCTAGGAGGAAAAAAACAGAACCATGACTTCAATATTCAACCTCCCCTTTATTACATTCTTTGCATCTACAAGTACAAATAAAAATTAATGACTCTTTGGAAATAATGTTCCCATATACAACCTCTAATTCCTATTTTTGTTAAAAAGTTTACTAGTCATAATTTTACAGCTAAAGAAACTGAAAATAAATTATTAATATACGTAATATTTAAACTATAGAATGGAGATATCCAATGAAGATTTGCAGAATTACTACAGTGATCTCAAAGTAATTTACAAACAAAATAATTTTACTTTGAAATAAGTTATCGCTCTCTTACAGGGCAATTTGGAAATGCATTAGGATTTAGAACAAAACTAGTGTTTTGCTGAAATGAATACTTTGGAATACTAATCCCTCAAGATGTAAACAGATGTTCCATTTTTAAAAGGGAGATTTGGGACTTCGCTGGTGGTACGGTGGTTAAGAGACCACCTGCCAACGCGGGGGACACAGGTTCAATCCCTGGCCAGGAAGATTCACGTGCCATGGAGCAACTACAGCCGCATGCCACAACTCCTGAGCCCGCATGCTGCAACTACTGGAGTCCATGCGCCCCGAGCCTGTGCTCAAGAGAAGCCCCCGCAATGGAAAGCCCTGTTCACAGCAAACAGAAAACCCGCGTGCAGCAACGAAGACCAAGTGCAACCAAAAGTCTCATTTTAAAGAGTAGCTTTCATAGATAAGTAAGTTTGAGAAACTCTGGTTATAACAAGAGTAAACATGTTTCTTTACCGTGATGCAATCCTATGGTCATGTGACTGGAATCTCCAAGAGCGGAATATTGAATATTGGAACTTCTATAAACTTTATCCAAAAAGATCGTTTTTCAATTGTGGGAGGGGAGGAACACTTATTAACATCCTGAAGAATTGAAGTTCCACACAGTTTGGAAATGATGCCCAAATTTTCAAAGGAAAAATAATCTGGGGATTTCTCATAGCCAATTGCAACACTAAATATTATGTGCCTTCATCCCAACATTGAAAGAGGCATAATGCTTCATTTCCTACAAAAAAAATAAGCTGAAAATGACTCCTGTCAGGTCAAAACATGCTGTTCTATCAAGAAAAGAGATAAAGAAGCTTTCCCTCTGTAATTTCAGGTTCTTCCTAAGGACTTGTGGTTACTAGGAGACAGTCTTAACAAAAAAAAAAAAACGTATTATAAAAGTAGATGAAGGCATCATAACTGATGACAAGAGACAGCAACTCCTATTGACCAAGAAAGTACTTGTTCATCAGTGGCTTCTCACCCACTCTGACTACAGTTTGTTTCAAAGGAATATAAAACTATGGCATCAGAAATACCTTCAATATAGACACGCTAATAAGCTAGTCACCATCTGTTATTTTTGTCTGCCTGGCAGCCCTCTTTCTACAGGGAGGGACACAGTACCTCCTCTATCCCATACAGTTACTGGTGAGACTGCAGCTCCACTGTGTTCACACCCTCCCTGCTGTTTTTGTCTGCATGTGAGCCAGGACCCGCTAATCATGGCCCCGGCCAGCCCAACAATCAAGCCAAAGGGTTGGCACTTGATACTGATAGAGTAACTCCACCTTTTAGATCATGAGGCTCCAAGAAGAAGGCTTGAGAGGCCAGTGGCTTTCGTTCCATCCCTGTGAAGAAAACCTCTTTGTGGCCAGAGAGACAAAACTCATTACACAAAAAGAAGTAGGGGCAAGCAGTCAAAAGACAGTGAAAGAGAGAGAGAGGTCTGATAATGCTTTCTGTAACCTTGATCTCTAGTCACACTTGTGTCTCAAACCAAAGCTCTCCTTGGACATCCAAGTTAACTGAGCTCAGTACTTTCCCTTTTCATTTTAAAATAACCTAAGTTGGGGTCTGTCACTTATAATGGAGATGTACATAAAACACACAGATTCCGTATATCTCCCTATAAATCTCTAGAGCTAACCTTGACACGATGGATAAAGATGGACTGAAATGAAGTGTAAATTCAAACTTTTGCATTTATGACAAGGTTAACAAAGGGCATTAGCTGAAAATAATGACAAAAACTGTTTGACTCTTTCTCCATGCGAGGTTGGGGGGAAGCAGAAGCCATTTACATTCACACTGGTCCATGGCTGTCAGAGTGTGGTCCAGGGAGCACCTGCTTCAGAACCATCCTTGTCAGCCCTTGTACAATGTAAAGCACGTACTTAACTGTCAGATGCTTCTGTTGCTCTACTGCAGCCCTGCTGAGTTGTGAATAATTTAAAAGGCCATGCAATTATACTAAGCGTTGATTAGATACACTTATTACAAACATGAGGCTGGTGACCAACTTCATAGATACATTAGGCTATGCTTTTTAGAAGTAAACAAACATTATTTTGTAGATATCCATAACCACACTATATATAGATGAAAAAACTGAGGCTCTGGGAGGTTAAGTAACTTATCAGAGTCACAATTACTGCTGGTGTGTGAGAATGGGAGGAGTATGTTATGGAGACTAGGGTACTCACTTGGTTGGCTGAAAAGGCTGCATTGTTACCCAGAGTGACCAAAGCTCGTTCGATAATGATAGGATCCTCAGTTGATTCAAGCAGGTAAAGGAGTTTCTGAACTTGTTCAGCATTTAGGGTGTCATCATATGATCCACTGGTTAAGTCTTCTACATAAGAATAAAGTTATTTAAAGTTCATTTAAAATCAATATAAGACTTAAAGAGAAAATCCTGAACCATATTCTGATGCCAAGCACAGTTGTGAGCACTTTATATACCTTAACTCATTTAATTGTCAAGTGATCTCTTAGAAGAAGATACTATTATGATTCTCAATTTACAGATGGAATACTGAGCCTTATAGGTATTAAGAAATTAGCTGATGGTCTTGGTACTTCTCTTTTCTTTTAGTAAGGCACTGCATGCCAACAGCATTTTCTGTTTCTTCTTTCTAAAAATCAGGTACACCCATCCAGTGGAACACTTCCCACAGGCATAACTTCATTAATAAACAGAATTTGCATTTGGGAGAACTGCTCCGATTAGAGGCCAGAGGAAAAGCTATGCGAGGGACCCAATCATGCTGCTAGTGAGGTGCTTTTGTTCAGTTTCTATGAGCAAGGATGATGAATGTGATGCTAGAAGAACAGTCCAACTGGGGGGATGACAGAAGCCGTCATTCTAAGGAAAAGGGCGAGCAGTCAAATGCTGGATCTGCTCAGGAAGTTTTGAAGTTTAAAGCTTGGACCTTTTAAAAATATCCTCTTTACAGAAATCTCCACAGGAAAACAGAAACCATTTGCATAATACAGTCATTGTGTTATAATCATAGAACATGAGTCTTTCCAAATTAAGCTATGAATACAGGTCAGACAGCACAAGTATCCACAATACATTGCCCTCCGTGGAGTTGAGGGGGGGTTGCAATTTACAATAGGTGCTGCTGTATGATACCACAGCTGTGCTCATCTATATGCTGATGACTCCTCAATCCTAATCCCCAAATTAGAACTCTATTTCTGGAGCTTAAATTATATAAATCATCTTACTAATTGGCACTTCAATTTAGGTACCTTAAAGACACCTCAAACTAACTGTACTCTATCCTGAATACATCGCCCTCCCACACAAATCTACCAGGCTTCGAAATCTCTACCTCACTGAATGAGACCACTATCTACCTGGTTTCCCAAACTAAGGGCATCTTTGCTTTATACTTATTTCTCACCACCCACGATAATTCATCAAATCCTAAAAAATAAAATGTGTCTCAAATTATTAAATTTATAATCTTTAGATACTGGGATTACAAATGACTTATTTTCTACCCCGTGCTCATGAGTTCTTTCTTGTCTTTTTTCTCTCTTTTTTTTTTTTTTTACAATAAACACATACTATTATATTAAAATAGAATATATTGCTTAAAGAGGAATCACAGACAAATATGAGGTAAATGGACAAGCTTAAATTATGAGAACCAATAGGTGATCTGATGTCCTGAAGAAGCCAAATAAGAAATCAACTATTAGGAAAATCTAAAAGCCAAAGAGGGAGCAGATGCTCACTCCCGTGTCTTATAACCAGAAGCTCTGACCATGCTTTTACTCCTGAACCCACTACCCACCTCATTTACACCTTATACAATTATTTCACCCAAACAATATTTGAAAAGGTAAGTGAAAGAATGATAAAAACACAGATTGTCATATGGAAAGACTTTTGGGGGTTCATCCAAAAGTGTTTTTACACACAAGAAAACTGAGATCAGGATCATTTAAGGATTTGCCTAACATTATACAGGAGTTAGTAGCAGAGACCAGAGAAACGAAAACACAAAGCTACAGGCAACCACCTAACCTCTTTTGGGTCTTAGTTTTCTCATATGTAAAATAAGGCTGCTCAAACACTACAATGATTCCAAAAGTCCCTATGCAGCCCTGAAGTTGTGTAATTTTATACATATACACATGGCATAAAAAGGATACATTTAAGTCATTCATACCTCCAAACTAATTCAAAGTCTATAACTTCCTCATACATTTTCCCACAAACCATTAAAAAGTTTTATAGATATATAAATTATTAACAAATAGCCAAATAAAATTTTATAGAGAAAAGCATTAAAGCATAGAATTTTCTCTTGAAAGGAGGTGTAATGTGGTAGTTAAAAGTAAGCCAAGGTTAAGTCTAGTTCAAATTCCAGCTAAGCTCTTTACCAGCTGAGAAACATAACTTCTCCAAGCCTCAGTTTCTTCATCTATTCCAAGGGAGTTAACAGTGCAAAGAACAGGAAGACAATAGAATGGGAAAGACTAGAGATCTCTTCAAAAAAAAAAACTGGAGTTATCAAGGGAACATTTCATACAAGGATGGGCACGATAAAGAAGAGAAACAGTTAGTTACCTAACAGAAGCAGAAAAGATTAAGAAGAGGTGGCAAGAATACACAGAAGAACTGTACAAAAAAGCTCTTAATGACCCGGATAACCACGATGGTGTGGTCACTCACCTAGAGTCAGACATCCTGGAGAGTGAAGTGGAACTTAGGAAGCATTATTGCAAATCAAGCTAGTGGAGGTGATGAAATTCCCGCGGAGCTATTTCGAATCCTAAAAGATGCTGCTGTTAAAGTGCTGCACTCAATATGCCAGCAAATTTGGAAAACTCAGCAGTGGCCACAGGACTGGAAAAGGTCAGTTTTCATTCCAAGTCCAAAGAAGGGCAGTGTCAAAGAATGTTCAAACTACCAGACAACTATACTTATTTTGCATGCTAGTAAGCTTATGCTCAAAATCCTTCAAGCCAGGCTTCAGCAGTACATGAACTGAAAACTTCCAGATGTACCCATTTCTAAAGCTGGAAAGGCAGAAGAACGAGAGATCAAATTGCAAACATTCACTGGATCATAGAGAAAACATGAGAATTCAAAAAAAAAAAAAAAAAACCTAACTTTTGCTTCACTGACTACAATAAAAACTTCGGCTGTGTAGGATCACAACTGTGAAAAATTCTTAAAGAGATGGGAATACCAGGACACCTAACTGTCTCCTGAGAAACCTGTATTCAGGTCAAGAAGCAACAGTTAGAACCTTATATGGAACAATGGGCTGGTTCCAAATTGAGAAAGGAGTACAAAAAGACTGTATACTGTCACCCTGTTTATTTAACTTCTATGCAGAGTACATCATGTGAAATGCCAGGCTGGATGAATCACAAACTGGAATTAAGATTGTCCGGAGAAATATCAACAACCTCAGATACACAGATGACACCACCCTTAGGGCAGAAAGCAAGGAGGAACTAAAAAGTCCCTTGATGAGGGTGAAAGAGGAGAGTGAAAAACCTGGCTTAAAACTCAACATTCAAAAAACTAAGATCATGGCATCCAGTCCCATCACTTCATGGCAAATAGAAAAAGAAAAAGTAGAAGCAGTGACAGATTTTATTTTCTTAGGCTCCAAAATCACTGCAGATGGTGACTGCAGCCATGAAATTAAAAGATGCTTGCTTCTTGGAAGGAAAGCTATAATAAACTTAGATAGCATATTAAAAAACAAAGAAATCACTTTGCCTACAAAGGTCTGTCTAGTCAAAGCTATGGTTTTTCCAGTGGTCATGTACAGATATGAGCGCTGGACCATAAAGAAGGCTGAGTGCCAAACAAATGATGCTTTTAAATTGTGGTGCTACAGAAGACTCTTGAGAGTCTCTTGGACTGCAAGAAGATCAAACCAGTTAATCCTAAAGGAAATCAACCCTGAATATTCATTAGAAGGACTGATGCTGAAGCTCCAATACTTTGGCCATCTGATGCAAAGAGTCAACTCATTAGAAAGACCCTGATGCTGGGAAAGATTGAAAGCAAAAGAAGAGGGTGGCAGAGGATGAGATGGTTAAACAGCAACACCGACTCAATGGACATGAATCTGAGCAAACTCTGTGAGAGGGTGAACAGGGAAGCACAGAGTGCTGCAGGCCACGTCGTTGCAAAGAGTCAGACGTGACTTAGTGACTGAACAACAGCAGTGCCAACCTTAAAGTATTTTTATGTCTCTTGATACATATCCAAGAGTGGAATTGCTGGATCATATGGTAGTCTCATTTTTGGTTTTATGAGGAAGTTCCATACTGTTTTTGACAGTGGCTGCACCAATTTACACTCTGACTAACGGTGTTTAATGATTCCCTTTTCTCACATCCTCACCAGCATCTGTTATTTGTGTGGCCTTTTTGATGACAGCCATTCTGACAGGTGTGAGATGATATATCATTGTGGTTTTAATTGGCATCTCTCTAATAATTAGCAATGTTGAGTATCTTTTCATGTGCCTGCTGCCCAATTAAGTAGGAGATGGGCTCAAATCAATAAAATTATAAATGAAAAAGAAGTTACAACTGACATCACAGAAATACAAAGGATCATAAGAGACTACTACAAGTAACTATATGCCAATAAAATGGACAACCTCTTGGAAAGGTACCATGTCCTGAGCCTGAACCAGGAAGAAACAGAAAATATGAATAGACCAATCACAAGTACTGAAATTGCAACTGTGATTAAAAAGCTCCCAAGAAACAAAAGTCCAGGACCAGATGGCTTCATAAGCAAATTCTACCAAGTGGGATTTATCCCAGGGATGCAAGGATTCCTTAACATACACAGATCAATCAATGTGACACACCACTTCAACAAACTGACTAATAAAAAACATTATGACCATCTCAATAGATGCAGAAAAAGCTTTTGACAAAATTCAATACCTGTTTGTGATTAAAAAAAAAACCAATAAAACTCTCTAGAAAGGGGGCAGAGAGGAAAACTCCCCCACCCATATATATTTAGGATGGGCTCACTTGTGTCTGACTCTTTGCAACCCCATGGACTACAGCCCACCCAACTCCTCTGTCCACGGAATTTTCCAGGCAAGAATACTGGAGTAGGTTGCCATTTCCTACTCCAGGGGATTTTCTAGACCTAGGGATTGAACCTGCGCCTCTTCTGTCTCCTGAATTGGCAGGTGGATTCTTCACCACTGCACCACCTGGGAAGCCCAACCTAATGAAGGCCATACATGACAAATTCACAGTAAACATCATTCTCAATGGTGAAAACCAAAAGCATTTCCTTTAAGGCCAGGAACCAGACAAAGATATCCACTCTCACCACTATTATTTAACATAATTTTTAAAGGCATATCCATAGGCAATCAGAAAAGAAAAAGAAATAAAAGGAATCCAAAGAGGAAAAGAAGAAAATTCACTGTTTGCCAATGACATGATACTATACTTTGAAATTCCTAAAGACGTTACCAGAAAACTACTAAAGCTCATCAATGAATTTGGTTAAGTTGCAGGATACGAAACTGAAAAACAGAAATCTGTCACGTTTCTATACACTAGCAAAGAAAGATCAGAACAACAAATTAAGGAAAAAAAATCCCATTTGCCTTCACATCATGAAGAATAAAATACCAAGAAACAAACTTACCTAAGGAGATAAAAGACCTGTACTTTGAAAAGTATAAGACTGATGAAAGATACTAAAGATGACACAAACAGATGGAAAGATAAACCATGTTCTTGGGTTGGACGAATCAGTATCATTGAAATGACTATACTAAGCCAAGCAATCTACCAATTAAACTCAATACCTATCAAACCACCAATGGCATTTTTCACAGAATTAGAACAAATTTCTTTTTTTACAATTTGTATGGAATCACAAAAGACCACAAATAGTCAAACCAATCTTGAGAAAGAAAAATGGAGCTGGAGGCATCAAGTTTCTTGACTTCAGACTATACTACAATGCTAGAGTCAACAAAACAATGTTACTGGCACAAAAGCAGAAATACAGATCAATGGAACAGGATAAAACTCCAGAGGTAAAGCCATGCACCGATGTGCTGTGCTTTGCTTAGTTGCTCAGTCATGTCTGACTCTTTGCAACTCCATGGACTGTAGCCCAGCAGACTCCTCAGTCCATGGGGATTCACCAGGCAAGAATACTGGAGTGGGATGCCATGCCCTCCTTCAGGGGATCTTTCCGACCCAGGGATCGAACCCAGGTCTCCCACGTTGCAGGCAGATTCTTTACCGTCTGAGCCACCAGGGAAGCCCCAGGCACCAACGGTCCACTACAAAAAAGGGGCAACAATGTACAATAGAGAAAACACAGTCTCTTTAACATGGGGTGCTGGGCAAACTGGACAGCAACATGTTAAAGGATGAAATTAGAACACTCCCTAACACCATGCACAAAAATAAACTCAAAATCTAAATATAAGTCCAGATACTATAAAACCCCTAACAGGAAAATCTAGGCAGAATTCTCTCTTTATAACCTATCACAGCAATATTGCTTTTGAATCACCTCCTAGAGTGATGAAAGTAAAAACAAAAATAAAACCATTAAGAAAACAAGAAGACAACCCACAGAATAGGAGAAAATACTTGAAAACAAAGCAACTCTCAAGGGGTTAGTCTCCAAAATATACAAACAGCTCATGCAGCTCAGTATTTAAAAAAAGAAAAAACCTAACCAAAAAAATGGGTGGAGGATCTAAATAGACATTTCTCCAAAGACATACAGATGGCCAAAAAGCACATGAAAAGATACTCAACATCACTAATTATTAGAGAAATACAAATCAAAGCTACGTGGAAGTATCACCTCACACTTGTCAGAATGGCCATCATCAAAAAATGTACAAACAAAAATGCTGCAGAGGGTTTGGAGAAAAGGGCCTCGTCCTATACACTGCTGGTGGGGATGCAAATCGGTACCGCCACTGTGGAGAACAGAATGGAAGTTCCTTAAAAAACGAAAAATACTGCTACCATATGATCTAGCAAGCCCACTCCTGGGTATATATCTGGAGAAAGTAATTCAAAAAGGTATGTGTACCCCACTGTTCACTGCAGCACTATTTATAATAGCCAAGACATGGAAGTAACCAAAATGCCCATCCATAAAGGAATAGAAAAAGATGTGGTACATATATATACAATGGAATATTACTTAGCTATAAAAGAGAATGAAATAATGTCATTTGCACTAACATTTCTTTGGAAGGACCCAGAGATGATCATTCTGAAACCATGTACAAGCCCATGTCCTTGTCTTTTGAAGTAAAATGCTTACTCAACAGTTAATGATTGGGAAATGGGAAGAAGAAGAAACAAAGAACAGCTGTTGGGCTAAGGAACTGGTAACAATTTAGACTATAATCCTGCCACATAACAGAATCACCAAACTCCCAGTTCCTTGAAAGATACAGATAAAGGCCTGACACACATTCCCTTTGTTTTTACAGAAAGCGGATGAAAACTGCTGACCACAAGAACACGCACCCTAGACTGTGTTCTTGGCAGAGCCAGGAAAATTAAAAAAAAAAAAAAAAAAAAGAATCAAACTTATGGTTACCAAAGGGAAAAGGCAGGGAGGAGGGATAAATTAGGAGACTGGAATTAACATATACACACTACTATATATAAAATAGATGCTCAACGATCTACTGTGTAGCATAGGCAACTCAATATTTTGTAAAAACCTAGATAGGAAAAGAATCTGAAAGAGAAGGGATATATGTATAATTGAATCACTTTGCTGTACACCTGAAACTAACACATACTGTAAATCAACTATACTCCAACATAAAAAAATAAATTAAAAAACATCTTATTAAGCTGATTTGGTGGTGCTGAACTCAGCTTTTGCTTGTTTCTAAAATTTTCATTTTTTCCATCAAATCTGAGCAACAGCCTTGCCAAGTAGGTTTTTCCTTTTCAAACTTTAAATATATTGTCCCAGTTCCCTCTGGTCTGCTGAGTGTGTGCTGAAAAGTTAGCTGATAGACATACGCAAATTCGCTTGCATGGAACTTGTTGCTTTTCCCTTGGAGCTTTTAATATTCTCTCTTTATCTTACTTTTTGCTATTTTAATTACAATGTGTCTTGGTGTGATCCTCTTTCAGTTCAGTTCAGTTACTCAGTTGCGTCTGACTCTTTGCGACGCCATGAACCGCAGCACATCACCAACTCCAGGAGTTTACCCAAACTCATGTCCACTGAGTCGGTGATGCCCTCCAAGCATCTCATCCTCTCCCCTTCTCCTCCTGCCCCCAATCTTTCTCAGCATCAGGGTCTTTTCAAATGAGTCAGTCAAATTAGGTTTGCACCAGGTGGCCAAAGTACTGGAGTTTCAGCTTCAACATCAGTCCTTCCAATGAACACCCAGGACTGATCTCCTTTGGGTGATCTTGTTAAGAAGTCAGGATCTCTGTTCCTGGACTTGGACGTCTGTTTCCTTTCCCAGGTTAGAAGGGATTTCAACTATTACGTCTTCAAATATGTTCTTTGCCCCTTTCTCTTTTTCTCCTTCCAGGACACCATGATTGAGGGGTGCCCAACCTTCGGGACCTAATGCCTGATGATCTAAGGTGAAGCTGATGTAATAACAGAAATAAAGTGCACAATAAATGTAATGTGCCTGAATTATCCCAAAACCACCAACTGCCCACTAGTCATGGAAAAATTGTCTTCTATGAAACTGGTCCCTGGTGACAAAAAGTTTGGGGACTGCTGCCATTATGTGATATTAGTGTGATTAATGTTGTCCCAGAGGTCTCTCAAACTACTTTTCCCCCTGTTCAGCTTCAATAATTGCCACTATATTGTCTTCCAGCTCACTATTCTTCTTCTACTGTTGATTTTTTTTGTAGTATATTTTTTAAATCAGTTATTGTCTTTTTCAGCTCTGTTTGGGTCTTCTTTACAGCTTCTAATTTGCTAAACTTCTCACTGTACTCATCCATTCTTCTCCCGAGTTCTTTAATCATCTTTATCATTATTTCAGACACTTTATTGGGCAGACTGACTATCTCCACTTCATTTAGTCCTTCTGGGGTTTTATCTTGTTTCTTCTTTGGAATATGTTCCTTTGTCACATTTTTGCCTGATTTACTGTCTTTATTTCTATTTATCTGGTATGCTGGTTACGTTTTTTGACCTTGGAGAAACGGTCTTCTGTAGGAGACACCCTATGGGTTCCAACAGCATACTCCTTCTGGTCACCAGTTATAATCCCCAGGGGTGCTCCCTCCATGGGGGGCGTGGGTTCTTCCGTTGTGGAGGGCTGACTACTGTGGTGGTCTGGCAGGTGTGGCGGACCCTTCGTCTAGTTGGTTGCCAGGGCCGTAAGACATGGCTGCAAAACTCTGGGCGTCCCAGGCCTAGTGCTGGCTCACTGGTGGGAAGGGCTTGCTTCTGGGATGAGTGACCGCAGGGCTGGGCTTCCCAGATCTAACGCTGGTCTTCTGGTGGGTGGAGTTGATTTCTGGGGTGGCTGGCGAAGAAGTCCAAAGTATCTGGCAGCTGGTGGGTGGAGCTCAGGCCCAAAGCTACCATTGGCTCACTCATGAGTGGATGCAGGGTCTTGGGGTTCCCAAAGTTGCTGTCAGCTTGAATTTATAATAAAAATCACATTTTACTTTTTCAGTAAAGAAATATAAGTCTTAAAAGTCTAAAAAGTTTAGAGGATGGTGATGATCAAATGTCCAGCATTTCAACTGATTAGTTTTTGAATTGCTATTATATTGGTGAGGCAGTCAGGTATGTTATGTCCCAGTTTTCCACTTAGCTTTATGCTAATAAGACAGTGAAAGAATTTTAGGTTCAGTAGTTCACCATCTCTTCAAGTAAACTGAGGAGACATTACAATTCTCAAAAAAAAGTGACTACCAAATAATAACATTATAGTAAAACAAATTTCAAGATAATTGTCACCATACAGAATCATTCCAATCAGGAACATAATATGTTTTGTCTCTTTATGGAGTCTATGTCCTTCATGAAAATTATCTTTGTACAGGCTTCTTGCCAGATGTGTTCCTAGTTTTTAAAGATTTTATAGCTATCATAAAATCTTTTCAATTATATTTTGAATTATTTACTGCTTATATACAAAAAGCTATAGGGTATATTTATCTTGCATTCAAATTACGTTATTCAACTCTTTTTGTTTCTAAAGTTATTCAGTTTATTCTCTTAGGTTTTTCCAAGTAAATCATTATGTAATTATACTTCTGCCTCCTTTCTAATATTCATCCAGTTTTTCCTTTCTTATCAAGCTGCCAAAGACTCCAGGACAATGCTAAATAACAGCTGTGGTATCAGGTGCCCTTCTGTTCTTTTTGTTTGTTTATTTTGGCCATGCCTTGTAGCATGTGGGATCTCAAAGCTCCCTGACCAGGGATCAAACCTGTGCCCCCTGCAGTGGAAGTATGGAGCCTTAACCACTGGACCACCAGTAAAGTCCCATACTTCTCTTGTTCTTGAATTTAATAAGGATGCTAGCAGTGTTTCACCATGAAATAGAATGTTTGCTTTTGCTTTTTGATGGATGTTCCTCAACAACTTAAGAATATTTCCTTCTATTTATCCCTAACTTGCCATTTTTATTAGAAATAATGATATTCAAATGTCTTTTTATTTCTTCTTGGCTATGCCACACACCTTGTGGGATCTTAGTTCCCTGACCACGGATTGAATCCAGGTCCTAGACAGTGAGAGTACAGAGCTCTAACCACTGGACCACCAGAGAATTCCCCTTCAAATATCTTTCTAATGCAACTTAAAAATAAAAAACTGAAGTATAGCTGATTTACAAGGTTGTATCAAATGGCTTTCTAATTATGACATCATTATGTGCTTTTGCTTTTAATCTATTTATGCAAAAAGTTACATCAATCTATTTCCCAACTTGGATCCTCCCTTTACGTCAATTTGGTCTTGGAATTTTATTACCTTAATCGTGTAATGGGTTTAATTTGTTAGTATTTTATTTAGTATATCTTTATTCACAACTAAGACAGATTTACAGTCTTTTCATGCTATTCTTGTCAGGTTGGGGATCAGGTTGTTGAATGAACTGGGACTATTTCCATCTCTTTCAAGGTCTCAAACAGTGTTAACAGAACAGGAATTAAATTTTTCTTAAAGTTTAAGACAAACAAAAGAACACTTGGTTCTTGTTCAAGATAGTCTCATAGGAAGATCTTGAACTCACCTCCTATGTGGACATACCAAATCTATAGCTACATATGAAACAATTTCCTGTGAACAATATCTTGAACCTGAGTGATTCCCATACACCGGGCAAATGAGAAAACAACTCACTGGGAAGTGGGTAGGAAAGGCTGAGACACTGCCACCATCAATCCCACCTCTGGTTCAGGGACACGCAGCTGGTAAGGAACTGACAACTCCCAGCTTCTCCCTGAGCAGCAAGGGGTTTAGGGTTCCCATCTTGTGTCCCAACTTTTAAGACTTCCGCCTGAGAGATGGGTCCCCCAAAACATCTAGCTTTGAAAGTTAACAGGGCTTGCATTTACAACACTCACAAGGCTATAGTGAACTCAGAGAGAGTAACCTAAAGGGTTTCTACAGAATCATCATGGCTAATCCCCAAGGACACAGTAGAGGCAAAAAACTGAAACCGACATTTTCAATGAAAGAAACCAAGAGCAAGGCTCTCTAGAGACGGGGAGAACAGACAGGTGCCATCTTTGCATTCTCTCCCTGCCTTGCTGTAGGTCACTGGTATTTCCCAGAAAGGAGTCTGTGTGTGCCTCTGGTTTGGGGCTGCCACCCAAGGGACACCCCTCGATCACCTGGCTCTGGTGGTCAGTGGGGCTTATGTTCACAGATTCAAAAAGACAGTAGCAAACAAGGAAACGGTACTTAGCTGGCTGCCATTCCACAGCTCAGTAAAGAAGGTACAGACAGAAACACCCATCTCCCAGACTTTCCCCCCAAAGAAGGACATTTGCATACTTTAAAAGTTGCTACCTTAGGGTCTGGCTTCCAACCATCTTCACTTAGGGGTTTACTGAGAATCTCCTCTTGAGACACTGACAGTTCTTGGCACATCAAATACTAGGAGCTAATAAAAATAAAACAGGCTGTTTGGACAATCACAAATTTTGATAAACAGCTAAGAGCTGGGGCAAGGTTGAACAATAAGGTTCATCTCCTACACAAGACCTTCAAAATGGGAAAGGTGGTTGTTTAAATCTAATACATAGTAACTAACAGAGAATCAAGCCAAATGAAGAAACAGAGGAATATGTTCCAAAGGAAAGAAGAAACTAAAACATCAGAAAAAATCTTAACAAAATGCAGATAAGTAATTTACCTGATAGAGAGTTCAAAGTAATGATCATAAAGATGCATACCAAACTTGGGAGAATGAATGAACACAACAGGAACTTCAACAGAGGGAAAGGAAATATAAAAAAGGACTAAATAAGAGTTTACTTATGGCTGATTCACAATGTTGTATGGCAGAAACCAACACAACATTGAAAAACAATTATCCTCCAATTTAAAATAAAGTTTTAAAGAAGCCATAGAGCTACAGAAGAATACAAAAATGAACTGAAAAAGAAGCTAGAGGGCTTCAACAGCACACTAGATGAAGTGAAAAAAGGATCCTGGAACTCTAAATGCAGTGAAATTCATCCAATCTGAACAGAAAAATGAAAAAAGAAAAAAGAAAAAGTGAAGATAACATCAAGTGGATCAACATTTACCTTACAGGGATCCCAAAGGGGAGAAAGAGGCAGAATATTTATTTGAAGAAATAATGGATAAAAAGTTCCCTCACCCTGGAAAGGAAAACCAGATCCATAAAGCAGAGAGTTACAAATAGGAGGAACACAAGAGAACCACAAGACACATTATAATTAAAAAACAAAAATTAAGAGATGAGGGGAGAATTTTAAAAGCAGTTAAGAGAAAAACAACTTGTTACATCCAAGGAAAACCCCCATTAGAATATCAGCAGAACATGTATACTATCATGTAAGAAATGAATTGCCAATCTATGTCCGATGCAGGATGCAGGACGCTTGGGGCTGGTGCATGGAGAGGACCCAGAGAGATGGTATGGGGTGGGAGGTGGGAGGGGATTCATGTTTGGGAACACATGTACACTCGTGGTGAATTCATGTCAATGTTTGGCAAAACCAATACAGTATTGTAAAGTAAACTAAAGTTAAAATAAAAATTAAAAAAAAAAGAAAAGAATATCAGCAGACTTTTCAGCAGAAACCTTGCAGGCCAGAAGGCAGGAGTATCACATATTCAAAATGCTTAAAGAACTGTCAACTAAGAATACTGTATCCAGAAAAGCTGCCCTTCATAAATGAAGAAGAGATAAAGGATTTTCCAGACAAGCAAAACCTGAAGGAATTCAGCACCACCACATCGGCCTTTTGTGTGTGCTTAGTCACTAAGTCCTGTCGGCCTTTTGTGTGTGCTTAGTCACTAAGTCCTGTCCAACTCTTTGGGGTCACCTGCCAGGCTCCTCTGTCCACGGGATTCTCCAGGCAAGAATACTAGAGCGGACAGCCATTCCCTTCTCCAGGGGATCTTCCCAACCCAGGAATTTCAAACCAAGGTCTTTGTATTGCAGGCAAATTCTTACCTTCTGAGCCTCCAGGGAAGCCTTTGTTAAGGGATACACAAAATAAAAAGATGCAAACTGTGGCCTCAAAAACACAAAAGCCTGTGTGCTGCAGGTGGGGAGAGTAACAAGGCAGAGCTTTAGAAGGCATACATTCAAACCAACAGCTGTTATCAACTTAGAATAGACTGTTATAACCACTCCACGTGGAAGTCGCTCAGTCGTGCTTGACTCTTTGCAACCTCATGGACTATACAGTCCTTGGAAATCTCCAGGCCAGAATACTGAAGTAGGAGCCTTTCCCTTCTCCAGGGAATCTTCCCAACCCAGAAACTGAATCCAGGTTTCCGTCACTACAGATGGATTCTTTACCAGCTGAGTCACAACGGAAGCCCAAGAATACTGGAGTGGGTAGCTTTTCCCTTCTCCAGTGGATCTTCCTGACCCAGGAATCAAATCGGGGTTTCCTGCATTGCAGATGGATTTGTTAGGTAGGAAGAATAGGGAAAAGGAGTCCAAAATGGTGGTGGCTAAAAGACAAGGAAGGTCAAAGGAAGGTCCGAGGACCAGAGTGAAGACTTCAGGTAGAACAAACAGCACTCCTGGCTAAGCCCAATTTGCATAGGGCAGGCCCCAGTGGAGGAAAAAACATAAGAGGAGGAGCCAAAGCGCTTTCTCCCTCTTTTTCTCTCCCGCGTGCGTGCGCTCTCTCTCTCTCCCTCTCTCTCCCCTCTGTGCACTCCTCCACTCTCTTTACTTCTAGTCTTTGGGTTGGCATGCCTTCACGCTTCGAGGATGGATTCTCCTGCTATCTTCTAAATAAAACAGAGCTGTAACACTGATTTGCCTGAGAGCTATAACACGGTTTGTCCAAGACCCAAGAGCTGTGACGCGCCAAGGGCTTTAATGTCCGTCGTTCCAAATCTTTGTTGTGACAAGACAAAGAACCGAGGAACATACACTCGCGAGACAGATTCTTTACCAACTGACTTATCAGGGAAGCCCCATAACCACTGCAGGAAATTATCAAACCATAAAGGAAAATGGCTACCTGAGGAGGCCTTACAAATAGCTGTGAAAAGAAGAGAAGCAAAAAGCAAAGGAGAAAAGAAAAAATATTCCCATTTGAAGGCAGAGTTCCAAAAAATAGCAAGCAGAGATAAGAAAGCCTTCCTCAGCGATCAATGCAAAGAAACAGAGGAAAACAACAGAATGGGAAAGACTAGAGATCTCTTCAAGAAAATTAGAGATACCAAGGGAACATTTCATGCAAAGATGGGCTCGATAAAGGACAGAAATGGTATGGACCTAACAGAAGCAGAAGATATTAAAAAGAGGTGGCAAGAATACACAGAAGAACTGTACAAAAAAGATCTTCAAGATTATCAAGAAGATACAAGAACTGTACAAAAAAAATCTTCAAGATTATCAAGAAGATAATCACAATGGTGTGATCACTCTAGAGCCAGACATCCTGGAATGTGAAGTCAAGTGGGCCTAAAAAGCATCACTACAAACAATGCTAGTGGAGATGATGGAATTCCAGTGGAGCTATTTCAAATCCTAAAAGATGATGCTGTGGAAGTGCTGCATTCAATGTGTCAGCAAATTTAAAATACTCAGCAGCGGCCACAGGACTGGAAAAGGTCAGTTTTCATTCCAATCCCAAAGAAAGGCAATGCCAAAAAATGCTCAATCTACCGCACAATTGCACTCCTCTCATACGCTAGTAAAGTAATGCTCAAAATTCTCCAAGCCAGGCTGCAGCAATACGTGAACCGAGAACTTCCTTATGTTCAAGGTAGATTTAGAAAAGGTAGAGAAACCAGAGATCAAATTGCCAACATCCGCTGGATCATGGAAAAAGCAAGAGAGTTCCACAAAAACATCTATTTCTGCTTTATTGACTATGCCAAAGCCTTTGATTGCGTGGATCACAATAAACTGTGGAAAATTCTGAAAGAAATGGGAATACCAGACCACCTGACCTGCCTCTTGAGAAATCTGTATGCAGGTCAGGAAGCAACAGTTAGAACTGGACATGGAACAGACTGGTTCCAAATAGGCAAAGGAGTATGTCAAGGCTGTATATTGTCACCCTGCTTATTTAACTTATTTGCAGAGTACATCATGAGAATCGCTGGGCTGGAAGAAGCACAAACTGGAATCAAGACTGCCGGGATAAATATCAATAACCTCAGATATACAGATGACACCATACAGAAAGTGAAGAGGAACTCAAAAGCCTCTTGATGAAAGTGAAAGAGGAGAGTGGAAAAGTTGGCTTAAAGCTCAACATTCAGAAAATGAAGATCAGGGCATCTGGTTCCATTACTTCATGGGAAATAGATGGGGAAACAGTGGAAACAGTGTCAGACTTTCGTTTTTGGGCTCCACAATCACTGCAGATGGTGACTGCAGCCATGAAATTAAAAGACACTTACTCCTTGGAAGGAAAGTTATAACCAACTTAGATAGCATATTCAAAAGCAGAGATATTACTTTGCCAACAAAGGTCCATCTAGTCAAGGCTATGGTTTTTCCAGTGGTCCTGTATAGATGTGAGAATTGGACTGTGAAGAAAGCTGAGCATCGAAGAATTGATGCTTTTGAATGGTGGTGTTGGAGAAGACTCTTGAGAGTCCCTTGGACTGCAAGGAGATCCAACCAGTCCTTTCTAAAGGAGACCAGTCCTGGGTGTTCATTGGAAGGACTAATGTTAAAGCTGAAACTCCAATACTTTGGCCACCTCATGCGAAGAGTTGACTCATTGGAAAAGACCCTGATGCTGGGAGGGATTGGGGGCAGGAGGAGAAGGGGACAACAGAGAATGAGATGGCTGGATGGCATCACCGACTCGATGCACATGAGTTTGGGTGAACTCCAGGAGTTGGTGATGGACAGGGAGGCCTGGTCTGCTGTGATTCATGGGGTTGCAGAGTCGGACACGTTGACTGACTGAACTAAACTGAACTGAAAGGAAAATAACAACAGAAGAAGAAAGGAACAAAGGAATTACCTCCTTTTGGGTTTTTTAGAAACTTCTTTACATTAGCACAGTTGATTAAATTGTTGGATACTGGTGACAGATTCAACATCCATCCCCTCTCACAAGCCCAGAGGTCAGGGGAAAGTGGGACTGAATGTTCCATCCTTCTAATCACAAAGTTGCCTCCACTAGCAATCAGCCCTGAACCTTCAATGCTTTCCAAAAGTCACCTAACCAACATTAAAAAATCACCTTTTCCACTCACATCACTTAGGAAATTCCAAGGGTTTTATTAGGAACTCTGTGCCAGAGACAGATATAAGACCAAATATTTGTTGTTGTCATTTAGTCGCTAAGTTGTGTCTGACTCGTTTGCAATCCCCTGGACTGTAGTCCACCAGCTCTCTCCATGGGATTTCCCAGTCAAGAATACTGGAGTGGGTTGCCACTTCCTTCTCCAGGAAATCTTACTGATCAAGAGGTTGAACCTGCATCTTCTGCTTGGCAGGCAGATTCTTTACCACAGAGCCACCTGGGAAGCTCAAAGACCAAATACACATTTCCTATATAATAAATCACAATATTACAGAAACTATATGTTGTGTACAAGAGATTCACTTCAGTTTTAAAGACTCAAACACAAGACTGAAGTGAAGGTATGAAAAAAGATATTCCATGCAAATAGAAATAATAAAATAGCAGGGGCAGACATATTATCAGACAAAACAGATTTTAAGACAAATACTATAATAAGACATAAAGAAGGTCACCATATAATGGTAAAGGATTTGAACCAACGAGAGCATATAACATATGTAAATGTTTATATACCCAACATAGGAGCACATAAATTAACAAACCTGAAGTGAGAAATAGGTGGCAATACAATAACAGTAGCGGAATCAAAACCCTACTTTCGTCAATGGATAGGTCATCACGGCAGAAAATCAATGAGGAAACACTAGACACATTATACCAAATGAACTTAATATTTACAGAATATTCCATTCAAAAACAGCAGAATACAAACTCTTCTCAATCACATGTGGAACATTCTCCAGGACAGTTTACATGTTAGGCTACAAAACAAGTCTTAAAAAATTTAAGAAGACTGAAACAGTACTAAGAATTTTTTTAATGACCACAATGATATGGTCATTATCACCAGATAAAAGATGGCAGAGTAAAAGGACACGTGCCTATCTTCTCCTATGAGAAGACCAAAATAGCAACTAGCTGTTGAACAACCCGACAGGATACTGGAACTCACCAAAAAAAAAAAAAAAGATATCCCATGTCCAAGGACAAAGATGAAGCTGCGATGAGATGGTAGGAGGGATGTAATCATGTCAAATCAAATCCCATATCTGCAGGTAGGCGACTCCCAAACTGGAGAATAATACCCAAGAAGTTCTTGCACTGCTGCTAAAGTCCTAGGTCTCACATCAGGGAGGCTAACTGGGATCCAGCAAAGGGAACCCCCAGGGAAACTGACTTTGAAGGATAGCAGGAGTTGATTATAGAACTTCCACAGGACTGGGGGAAAGAGAGACTCTTGGAGGGCACAAACAAAATCTTGTGCACGCCAGAAAGAAGCAGTGACCTCACAAGAGACTGTGTCAGACCTGCCTGTGAGTGCCTGAGGGTCTCCTGCAGAGGCGTGGCTCAGAAGTGGCCTCGGTTGGAAGGAGCCTCCCTCAGGGCTAGGGTCACTGGCAGCAGTTGTTGAGGGAGGTGCATGTTGGCCTAACTCCTTTTGGAAGATTGATAGTCAGCCCTACTGTAGACTCCAGAACGGGGTTGCCTCAGGACAAACAACTAACTGGGAGGAAGCACAGCCATATCCATCAGCAGAAAATTGAAATAAAGATTTAGTGAGCATGGGCCTACCCAAGAGAGCAAGAGCCAGTTCTCCCCACGGCTGGTCCCTCCCTCAGGAAGCTTACACAAGCCTCTTATCCTTAGCCATCAGAGGGCAAACAGAAGAAGCAAGAACTATAATCGAACACAGTTTTCAGAATGAAAACCACAATCACAGAAAGCTAACCAAAATGATTACACTGATCACAGGCTTGTGTAACTCAATGAAGCTATGAGCCATGCCACGCAGGGCCACCCAAGACAGACGGGTCATAGTGGAGAGTCATCACAAAATGTGGTTCACTGGAGAAGGGAATGGCAAACCACTTCAGTATTCTTGCCTCAAGAATCCCACGAACAGTATGAAAAGTCAAAAAGATACAACAGTGGAAGATCGAGTCCCCACATCTGTAGGTGTCCGATATGCTACTGTGAAAGAAAGCAGAAATAGCTCCAGAAAGAATGAAGAGGCTGGGCCAAAGCAGAAACAATGCTCAGCTGTGGAAGTGTCTGGTGGTGAAAGTAAAGTCTGAGTTGTAAAGAACAATATTGCATAGGAACCTGGAATGTTAGGTCTATAAATCAAGGTAAATTGGATGTTGCCAAGCAGAGGGTGGCAAGAGTAAACATCAACATGTTAGGAATCAATGAACTAAAATGCACAGGGATGGGCAAATTTAATTCAGATGACCATTATATCTACTACTGTGGGCAAGAATCCCTGAGAAGAAATGGAGTAGCCCTCATAGTCAACAAAAGAGTTCAAAATGCAGTACTTGGGTGCAATCTCAAAAAAGACAGAATGATCCCTGTTTGTTTCAAAGGCAAACCATTCAACAGCACAGTACCCAAGTCTATGCCCCAATCACTAATGCTGAAGAAGTTGATGTCAAAAGGTTCTATGAAGACCCACAAGACTTTCTAGAACTAACATCAAAAAAAGATGTCCTTTCATCATAGGGGATTGGAATGCAAAAGTAGGAAGTCAAAAGATACCTGGAGTAACAGGCAAGTTTGACCTTGGGAGAACAAAATGAAGCAGAGCAAAGGCTAATAGAGCTTTGCCAAGAGAACACACTGGTCATAGCAAACACCCTCTTCCAACAACACAAGAAGACTCTACACGTGGACATAACCAGATGGTCAATACTGAAATCAGACTGATTATATCTTTTGCAGCTGAATATGGAGAAGCTCAGATAATCAGCTTCTTATTGTAAAATTCAAGCTTAAATTGAAGAAAGTAGAGAAACCCATTAGATCATTCAAGTATGACCTATATCATATTCCTCATGATTATATAGTGGAGGTGATGAATAGATGCAAGGGATTAGATCTGGTAGACAGAGTGCCTGAAGAACTATGGATGGAGGTTAGTAACATTGTACAGAAGGTGGTGACCAAACCATTCCCAAGAAAAGGAAATGCAAGAAGGCAAAGTGGTTGTCTGAGAAAACCTTACAAATAGCTCAGAAAACAAGAGAAAGGGAAAGGAGAAAGGAAAAGATATATCCAACTGAATACAGAGTTCCAGAGAATAGCAAGGAGAGATACAAAAGCCTTCTTAAGAGAATAATGCAAAGAGAGGAAAACAATAGGATGAGAAAGACTAGAGATCTCCCCAAGGAAACTGGTGATACCAAGGGAACATTTCTCGCAAAGATGGGCTCAATAAAGGACAGAAACAACAAGGACCTAACAGAAGCAGAGGAGACTAAGAAGTGGCAAGAATACACAGAACCGTACACAAAAAGGTCTTCATGACCCAGATAACCACAGTGATGTGGTCACAAACCCATAGCCAGACATCCTGGAGTGCGAAGTCAAGTGGGTCCTAGGAAGAATTACTATGAACAAAGCTAGTGGAGGTGACAGAATTCCAGCTGAGCTATTTCAAATCCTAAAAGATGACGCTGTGAAAGTGCTGCATTCAATATGTCAGCAAATTTAAAATACTCAGCAGTGGCCACTCACAGTGGAAAAGGTCAGTTTTCATTTCAAGCCCAAAGAAGGGCAGTGCAAAAGAATGTTCAAACTACCAGACAACTGTGCTCATTTCACATGCTACCAAAGTAATACTCAAAATTCTCCAAGCTATTCTTCAACAGTACATGAACCAAGAACTCCCAGATGTACAAGCTGGATTTAGAAAAGGCAGAAGAACCAGAGATCAAATTGTTAACTCCAATGGATCACAGAAAAAACAAGGGAATGCCAACATCTACTTCTGCTTCATTGACTACACTAAAGCCTTTGACTGTGTGGATCACCACAAATTGTGGAAAATTCTTAAAGAGATGGGAACACCAGACCACCTTACTGGCCTCCTGAGAAACTTGTATGCAGGTCAAGAAGCAATAGTTAAAATCAGACATGGAACAACAGACTGGTTCAAAATTGGGAAAGGAGTACATCAAAGCTGTATATTGTCACCCTGCTTATTTAACTTCTATGCAGAGTACATAATGAGAAATGCTGGACTGGACGAACCACAAGCTGCAATCAAAATTGCCAGGAAAAATATCAACAACATCAGATATGCAGATGGTACCACTCTAATGGCAGAAAGCAAAGAGGAACTAAAGAGCCTCTAGATGAAGGTGAAAGAGTAGAGTGAAAAGGCTGGCTTAAAACTCAACTTTCAAAAAATCTAAGAATATGGCATCCAATCCCATCTCTTCATGGTAAATAGAGAGGGAAAAAGTGGAAATAGTGACAGATTTTATTTTCTTGGGCTCTCCAAAATTGCTGAGGATGGTGACTGCAGCCAAGTAATTAAAAGATGCTTGCTCCTTGAAAGAAAAGCTATGATAAGCTATGAAAAGCTATGGAAAGTGTATTAAAAAGCAGAGACATGACTTTGCCAACAAAGGTCCGTACAGTCAAAGCTACTGTTTTTCAGTAGTCACGTATGAATGAGATTTGGACCATAAAGAAAGCTGAAAGTGAAAGTCACTCAGTCGTGTCTGACTCTTTGCCCACCCCATGGACTACACAGACCATGGAATTCTCCAGGCTAGAATACTGGAGTGGGTAGCCTTTCTCTTCTCCAGGGGATCTTCCCAACCCAAGGATCAAACCCAGGTCTCTCCTACTACAGGCAGATTCTTTACCAGCTGAGCCACCAGGGAAGCCCAAAGAAAGGTGACGGCTGAAGAACTGATGCTTTTGAACTGTGGTGCTGGAGAAGACTCTTGAGAGTCCCTTGGACAGCAAGGAGATCAAACCAGTCCATCCTAAAGGAAATCAGACCTGAGTATTCATTGGAAGGGCTGCAGCTGAAGCTCCAATACTTTGGCCACCTGATGTGAGGAGCTGACTCATTGGAAAAGACCTCAGCAAAGATTTGAGGGCTGGACAAGAAGGGGGCGACAGAGGATAAGGTGGTTGGATGGCATCATCAGCTCAATGGACATCAGTTTCAGCAACCTCTGGGGGAGAGTGAAGGACAGGGAAGCCTGGCGTGCTACAGTCCATGGGGTTCAAAGACTCAAGACACTACTGAGTGGCTGAACAACATCTACAACATGGCTGATTCACATAGTTGTCTGGCATAAAACTACACAACATTGTAAACTGATTATCCTCCAATTAAAAATAAATTAAAATAAACAAACCAATAAAATGAAAATACAACATACCAAAACATATGGGATGTACCAAAGCCAGTTCTCAGAGGGAATTTCATAGCAATAAATGCCTACATAAGAAACAGGAAGGATGTCAAACAACCTAACTTTACTACTCCTCAAGGAACCAGAAAAGCAAACAACAAAGCCCAATGTTGGACAAAGGAAGAAAATAACAAATTTCTGAGTAGAAATGAATGAAACAGAGACACTAAAGACAACAGAAAAGATCGATGAAATAAAGAGCTGCTTTTAAGATAAATAAAATAAACAAACCTTTAGCTAGGCTTACCAAGAAAAAGAGAGGACGCAAACAAAATCAGAAAGAGGAGACATTACAACTGATACCACAGAATGCACAGGATCGTAGAGACTACTAAGAACTATTACACACCAGCAAACCGGACAACCTAGAAGAAATAGATACATTTCCAGAAACACAAAACGCACCAAAACTGAATCGTGAAGAAATGGAAAATCTGAACAGACCAATTACCAGTAAGGAAACTGAATCAGTAATCAAAAACTCGCCTTAAAAACAGAAGTTCAGGACCAGATGGATTCACTGGTGAGTTCTACCAAACATGTAAAGAAGAATGAATACAAGTCCTTCTCAAACTCTTCCAAAAAAGTAGAACACTTTCAAACTTATTTTACAAGGCCAGTATTACCCTGATGCCAAAATCAGACAAAGACACCACAAGGAAAGAAAATTACAGGTCAATATACCCAGAACATAGATGCAGAAATTCTCAACAAAATAACAGCAAACATATTAAAGGATCTACACAATGATCAAGTAGGATTGATTCCTGATATGCAAGAATGGCTCAAGATGCCAGGAGCCAGCACGGGAGATCGCACCCATGACATGGTCATGTGGAGAGACCTGACGGGCAAGGCGAGTCAGGTCTCAAGGGGTCCTCTGCCTGAGCATCTACTCGGAAACCAAAATCTGTCTGTTTACTGTCTGCTATACTATACTCTTCTGACATTACAGGGGGATATCCCCGACCACCTATCTCTGGAAAAAGTTAACTTAGAGCTCCAACTGGTCTCCTGCATATGAAAGGAATGTTTCAGCTCAAATCCCTCTCATGGCTCTCTAACTTGCCTGACAATTGGAGACTTTTACAACTTGTGATTGTTTACAGCCCTCCAACTGCGAGAGGCACGAAGCTTAAAACATCTTAAAGATATAGAACCTTTTAGAGCTAAGAATTAGTTTGGTGAAGGATTTGATTGTTGAGTTAATGTTTGCCGCCAGGCCTCCATATCCTTTATCTTTCAGGCACCTGGGAGGATATTATCAATGTAAACGGGATGCAGAAATAGGAATATAGTAGTTTTGATGTTAGCAATACTAGACTTTTGAGTTAATGAATTTTCTCTTTGTTATAAGTCACTGTACTCCCCTTTCTTTGTTATAAATCATTGTGTCCTTGCTATGTAAGAATGTAACTTTATTTAGTGCTTTCTGAGAGTGGCACCAGACTTTGGGAAGAACAACACTAGTAAGGCAAATAAGTTCTCTGGTTCACAGACTCTTATCAGAAAAGGGCCGTAAAATGCTAATTTGCCTTCTGGCCAGAAGATGATGTAAATCACCTAAGACTTGTGTATACAGCTAGGTAGGCAGAGAGAAAGCCTGGTCTCGATTAAGAGTCAGGGCTGCTGACGCTGCATAATTTTGTATTATCCATTGATCTCTATGTCAACCAAAAGTATAAAAAGCTTTTGCAGACAATAAAGGATGGGCCAGTCACTGGAAAGACTGGTTTCCCCCATGTCGAATCTCTCTCTCTCTTTCTCCCTCTCCCTCCCTCTCCTTTTCAGGCTTAATTCCCATCTGGGTCGTGGAGGCTCTCTGAGTCTACTTACTTGCTCTGGCTTCTAAGACCCACGCGAGAGGGAGCCCAAGGCGGGGCACCCTCCACTATTCAAGTGGGCACCAGCGGCCTAACATAGTGCAAGTTCCTTGTCTTGGAACTTTATTGGTTTTCCACATAAACCAAGTTATTCAGCCTCTTTTCCACTAATTTTCGTACTACACTATTTTTTCCTAATCTCTCTTTATATTTCTAAATAAATAAGTTTTTCTTCGCCTACTGTCTCCCCTTCGAATTACCCTGGATTCACCGGGGCTGGACCCCAGCATCAAGATCTGCAAATCAATACTGTGTTACATCACAATAATAAAATGAATAAAAATCATATAATTATCTCAGTAGATGGAGAAAAAGCATTTGACAATATTTAACATTCACTTCCCTCATGGCTCAGTGGGTAAAGCATCTGCCTCCAATGCGGGAGACCCAGGTTCAATCCCTGGATCAGGAAGATCCCCTGGAGAAGGAAATGGCAACACACTCCAGTACTCTTGCCTGGAAAATCCCATGGACTGAGAAGCCTGGTAGGCTACAGGCCATGGGGTCGCAAAGAGTCGGACATGACTGAGCAACTTCACTTCACTTCAGCATTCACTTATGATACAAACTCTTGACAGTGGGTACAGAGATAATGTAGTTGTTTGCGTTTAGTCACTAAGTCATATCTGACTCTTTTGCAAGTAGAGAGTAGCCCTGCTCACCACAACTAGAGAAAGCCTGCACAGAGCAAGGGAGGCCAAGCACAGCAACAAATAAACTAACAAATGAATAAAAACTGAAAAAGAAATCAGTTGCACAAAAACAATTATAAAAAAAGAGAAATTAAGAAAATAACCCCATTTGTAATTGCATAAAAAAGAATAAAATATCCAGGAATAAATTTAATCAAGAAGGTGACACACTTGTACACTGAAAACTGTAAGATACCGATGGGGAAAAATGGAAGAAGTGAAATGAAGTCGCTCAGTTGTGTCCAACTCTTTGTGACCCCATGGAGTGTAGCCTACCAGGCTCCTCTGTCCGTGGCATTTTCCAGGCAATATTCCTGGAATGGATTGCCATTTCCTTCTCCAGGGGATCTTCCCAACCCAGGGATTGAACCTGGGTCTCCCACATTGTAGACAGATGCTTTACCATCTGAGCCAAAGATACTGATGAGAAAAAATGGAAGAGGATACAAATAAATAAAGATACTTATGCTCAGGGGTAGGAAGATTTAGTATTGCTAAAATGTCCATACTACCCAAAGTGTGTTAGTTGCTCAGTCATGTCTCACTCTTTGCAACTCCATGGACTGTCGCCCACCAGACTCCTCTGTCCATATAATTCTCCAAGCAAGAATACTGGAGTGGGTTGCCATTTCCTTCTCCAGGGGATCTTCCTGACCCAGGGATCTAATCCAGGTCTCCTGCATTGCAGAAGGTTAATTTACCATCTGAGCCACCAAGGAAGCAATAGCTATCAAAATTCCAATGCCAATTTTCCAGAAACAGAACAATTCCAAATCTTTATGGAACTAAAAAGACTGCAAATATAATCAATACATGAGGGCATGAGGGTTTATTTCTGGGCTCTCTGTTCTAGTCTATTGATCTTTGTGTCTCTCTCCCCTGCCCCAGTACCATACTGTTTTGAGTACTACAACTTTGTAGTATATTTTGAATTCAGGAAGCATGATGTTTCCAGTTTTTGTCTTAACATTACTTTGACTATTCGCGATCTTTTTTTAGTTCCATCAGTTCAGTTCAGTTCAGTCGCTCAGTCGTGTCCGACTCTGTGTGACCCCATGAATTGCAGCACGCCAGGCCTCTCTGTCCATCACCATCTCCTGGAGTTCACTCAGACCCACGTCCATCAAGTCCGTGACACCATCCAGGCATCTCATCCTGGGTCATCCCCTTCTCCTGCCCCCAATCTCTCCCAGCATCAGAGTCTTTTCCAATGAGTTAACTCTTCGCATAAGGTGTCCAAAGTACTGGAGCCTCAGCTTTAGCATCATTCTTTCCAAAGATATCCCAGGATTGATCTCCTTCAGAATGGACTGGCTGGATCTCCTTGCAGTCCAAGGGACTCTCAAGAGTCTTCTCCAACACCACAGTTCAAAAGCATCAATTCTTCAGTACTCTGCTCAGCTTTCTTCACAGTCCAACTCTCACATCCATACATGATCACAGGGAAAACCATAGCCTTGCCTAGACGGACCTTAGTTGGTAAAGTACTGTCTCTGCTTTTGAATATACTATCTAGGTTGGTCATAACTTTTCTTCCAAGGAGTAGGCGTCTTTTACTTTCATGGCTGCAGTCACCATCTGCAGTGATTTTGGAGCCCCAAAAAATAAAGTCTGACACTGTTTCCACTGTTTCTCCATCTATTTCCCATGAAGTGATGGGACCAGATGCCATGATCGTCATTTTCTGAATGTTGAGCTTGAAGCCAACTTTTTCACTCTCCTCTTTCACTTTCATCAAGAGGCTTTTTAGCTCCTCTCCACTTTCTGCCATAAGGTTGGTGTCATCTGCAGATCTGAGGTTATTGATATTTCTCCCGGCAATCTTGATTCCAGCTTGTGTTTCTTCCAGTCCAGTGTTTCTCATGATGTACTCTGCATATAAGTTAAATAAGCAGGGTGACAACATACAGCCTTGAAGTACTCCTTTGCGTATTTGGAACCAGTCTGTTGTTCCATGTCCAGTTCTAACTGTTGCTTCCTGGCCTGCATACAGATTTCTCAAGAGGCAGGTCAGGTGGTCTGGTATTCCCATCTCTTTCAGAATTTCCCACAGTTTACTGTGATCCACACAGTCAAAGACTTTGGCATAGTCAATAAAGCAGGAATAAATGTTTTTCTGGAACTCTCTTGCTTTTTCCATGATCCAGCAGATGTTGGCAATTTGATCTCTGGTTTCTCTGCCTTTTCTAAAACCAGCTTGAACATCAGGCAGTTCACAGTTCACGTATTGCTGAAGCCTGGCTTGGAGAATGTTGAGCATTACTTTACTAGCATGTGAGATGAGTGCAATTGTGTGGTAGTTTGAGCATTCTTTAGCATTGCCTTTTTTTGAGATTGGAATGAAAACTGACCTTTTCCTGTCCTGTGGCCACTGCTGAGTTTTCCAAACTTGCTGGCATATTGATGCAGCACTTTCACAGCATCATCTTTCAGGATTTGAAATAGCTCAACTGGAATTCTATCACCTCCACTAGCTTTGTTCGTAGTGATGCTTC
>SJYQ01000150.1:391218-423411 GCA_006410935.1 Redunca redunca | reverse complement strand
TTTTTTTTTTTTTTTAATATTTCTTTATTTGGCTGCACCAGGTCTTAGTTGCAGCATGCCAGTCTTTTAAGTCGTGGCACGTGGGATCTAGTTCCCTGACCAGGAATTGAACCCAGGCCCCCTGTGGTGGGAGCTCGAAGTCTTAGCCACTGGGCCACCAAGGAAGTCCCCTGCCTTCTGCTTTTAAGAGTCAAGACTCTGGCCTTCTCTGATGGCCTGGTGGAAAAGAATCCACCTGATCCCTGATCCGGGAAGATCCCACTTGCCATGTGCCACAACTACTGAGCCTGTGCTCTAGAGCCCGGGAGCTGCAACTGCTGAAGCCCAAGGCCTTAGGCCCGTGCTCTGCAACACAAGAAGGCACCGCAAGGAGAAAAGCCCGGGCACCACAACGAGAGAGTAGCCCCTGCTCGCTACAAGCAGAGAAAAGCCCACACATGGCAACGAAGACCCAGAGCAACCAAAAACAAATAAATAAAATTACACAGTATATGTGTTTTTTTAATTAAAATACCAGCTCTGATGGTTGCTGAAGCTTAGATTGCACCCAACAGGTTTGGCCCAATAATTCCCATTTATCGCTTAACAACCCAAACCTTTTTGGCCTAGAAGAGATTTCATGCTTCCAGCTGTTTCCGTAGTGAGCTCAGCGGCCACTGGTGCTGACGGGGCTCTGCCAGCATCCATGGTCCCTTCTGACTTCTCACTCAAATCCAGCTCTTCAGGACGTGACCGATTAGCTCCATTGGGGAAATGTAAAGCGGCTGACGCTGGTGCTCGGTGATGGTGAGCGTCACAGTGCGGGGGAGCCTGACACTGGTCTGGAGCCCAGCGTGGTGCTGTGTGTGACCTGCAGGAAGTCACAGCCTCCTGGGGCCTCTGATTCCTCATCTGAACCGGATGATGAATCCCCTGGAGTGGAGTGAGGCTTAACTAAGATAACATTTGCCCCGCCTGTGTGCACAGGCACCTGGAGGGAAACACGAGAAACTGCCAACAAGGTTGTCTCTCAGGGCTCCCCTGGAGGTCCGGGGTCAGGACGCTGCACTTCTGCTGGAGGCGCTTGGATTCACTCCCTGGTCGGGGAACTAAGGTCCCGCATGCCATGTGGTGTGGCCAAAATAAAATTAAATTAAAAAAAAAGATGTTTATCTCTAGGGAGGGGCAGCTGAACATCTGTGGATGTTTCAGAATAAGGATATTCTGAAACACAAGACCCCTGGACGTGTGTAAAGGATCCTGTGCGTTGTAAAAGGATGCTAATACTATGGACATCCTGTAGTCACTATGCCACCGAAGAAAGGATCTCTGAAGCCTTGGGTGTTCCACTTTTCAGTTAAAACTAGTTGTTAAATTAAAACCGAGTAGCACAATTAAAGCATCGCTCAGAGGGCCTGGCCATGTTGAGTAATGTAGGAGGAATCTGAACTCGGCCTGCTGCAGGGCAGAGTGTGATACAAACCCTTCCACCCTGCCGCTCAGAAGTTATTCTTGGAGGCTCTAGAAGAATACTTGCGTCCTGCCGGCTCCCTGCCGTGTGCTACGTGGACCCCCAGAACTGTGGCATAGAGCTTTTAGCAATGTTCACAGTGTAGCCAGGACACAGCCTGTCTCTGGGAGCTTTTGTTTCAGAGAGGCCCTGTGGGCTTCTAGAATCCTTCAGGCCCTCAGGGCCAGATTAAATGAAGGCTGGACCTTGTTGCTGGCAGAGCTTAGGCTCCTGGCAGCCTCCTGGCCACAGGCGATCACCCAGGCTGGATGAGTGGGCTCCAAACAGATGGTCAGCTGACATGAGAGTGACAGATAGCTCTGAGGGCAGGTTGGCAGGTGACCTGAAGCCAGATCAAGGCATATGAGTCATGTGGGCTCAGCCAACATCTGCCTGGCGAGTTTTGTGCCCGAGGCAGAAGTATGTGCTGTCACAAAGGCCCAGGGCCCCTGGGTATCTGGTTTGGTTTTTCCATGTGGAAGTCCAGGTGACCCCATGAGGCTAGTCAACGGCTGGTGATTCGAGGCAGCTTGA
Organism: Redunca redunca; assembly: GCA_006410935.1. Lineage (NCBI taxonomy): Eukaryota > Metazoa > Chordata > Mammalia > Artiodactyla > Bovidae > Redunca > Redunca redunca. The sequence continues at coordinate 421,388 of SJYQ01000150.1, read as the reverse complement.
CAGCTCAGGTGCCCTCCCCAGCTTTTGGACTCTTCCTTTGGATCCAGTGTTTCCTGGGGTGTAGCTCAAGCTGCCTGTGCCGCTTGTGGCATTTCAGATTCCCAGGCCTGCTCCAGACTGAGAGCTCATATCCTTGGCAGCATGGGCACGTGCTCTCAGCCAGCACTCTGCTGTTGCTCTGTGCACCTGAGAGGGACAACCACCATCCCACAGCCTGCTGGCCTGAGATCCAAACTCAGGAAAGGAGTGGCAGTGTAAATCTCGTCAGCCCTTTTCAGAATTTTCCAAATCCATTTTGGTGATCCATGGTCTAAATAAAAGAAGAGCTTGCTGGTGGCTGAATAGGGGAAGTTAAGGCCCATTTTCTCCTTTTTATCAAAGCTTAAAATGGTTTCTTTTCGGATCAGCCTTTATCCTGTCTGTGTCTCCAGAACTATGGCGAGTTGTGTAGATATCAAAGGGAGCTGACAGTGCAGTCTAGATGGAATAAAAAAAATTTTTTTTGAAAGAGAGCAAGAACGATATTAAAGTCCCAGAAGAACATGTAGGTTGCTTGCTGTGTCTGGTGTGCGGTTGTCATCCTGGGGTCTCTCACCAGGACCTGGGGGACTCCGTATTCTTTGAACGTTGGGTCTCCTGTTTTAGCATCTTCCTTTTTCTTGGTCTCTTCCCTCGCTTTTGCTAGAGCGAGCGGCCCCCAAAGGCTTTGCCCTCATTTTAGAAGGTATTTGGTGCTGTCAGTTTCTGAGCCTTTCATGCTTTTGTGGTATAATTCTGATTGCTTCTTAGCTTTTCCCATTTCTGGGCTACATTTCAGCTTATCTCTTGTGTCAAGTCCGTTCTAGTTCTGAGGCCCTTTACTTCCCAGTTTTCAGAATTCTGTTTTGCCCTTCCTCTCTTTGTGCAGCTCTAGGTCTTAAAGAATTTTGTTTTGTTTTGTTTTGTTTTAGTAGGATTTGGGGAGGAGCAAAAATAAATAAGGAGGTCCAATCTACCAGCTTTTCCCGCATATTTAGTTCTCGCTTGTAATTCTTTGGTTCTCGAAACTGCTTCAGCTTCTTTTTTATCTATTTACTTATTTTGGCCACACTGTGTGGCATGTGGGATCTTAGTTCCCTAACTAGGAATCAAACCCATGCCCCCTGCAGTGAAAGCAGAGTCTTAACTGCTAGACAGACAGGGAAGTCCCTTCAGTGTCTTTTTGAGTGAAAAGGGGGACAAATGAGTGACTGGATAGTGAATGGACTCAAATGGGACTCTGGCCCTGTCCCTTTGGCTGTTTCAGCTCAGAAGTCAAGGGGCTTCTCCTGCCAGCTGGAAGCACGCTTTAGCAGAATGGGTTAATGTGTCACATTAATTCTCAGGGTCTTTAAAGATGATTAGAAGAGCGTGGCAAGTACAGTTAACCCTTGAACAACAATGGGGTTAGGGATGGTGACCCTCCCAGCAGTTGAAAATCGTGTATGATTTATGTAATTTATAGTTGGCCTCTGGATCTGTGATTCCACATCTCAGATTTAACCAACTCTGATCATATAGTACTCTTGAGAAACAATCCACGTATGAGTGGACCCTCGTTTGCTCAAGGGTCCACTCTCCACTGAAGTGGGGTGTTGAACTTGGACTAGTCCCAGTGGGGAGTGGGGAAGGACTTGAGGCTCGTGGGAGCAGTGACCCAGGGGTCCTGTCTGCTAATAGAGGGTCCCCCCCCTTCTCTGCAGACCGCCTGGGTCCTCTCCTAGCTCTCCTGGACTGTGGTGTGGGGAGAACCCCTCCCAGGTGGGGACTTCCTGCCCCAGGGTGTTCCTGGGAGCCCTGAGGATTTGGCTCTTCCCCTGCAGACTTCTGCATGAATCCCCAGACAGTCCTGCTTCTGCGGGTCATTGCTGCCTTCTGCTTCCTGGGCATCCTGTGCAGCCTCTCTGCGTTCCTTCTGGATGTCTTCGGGCCCAAGCATCCTGCCCTGAAAATCACCCGTCGCTATGCCTTCGCCCACATCCTCACGGGTAAGCCCAGGCCACTCCCAGTGCGGGAGCGACTGCCACGGGGCCGGGGCATCCTGTCTGGAGTCGCAAGTGGGGACCGAGGGCTTTCCACGCGCAGACAGTTCCTGCTGCTCGTTCCAGCTCTGGCCTTTCACAGAGCACTGGGGTGGCAGGGCAGACCCACTCGGCCAAGCTGGAGGGAGCAAATGTTGTTAGAACTTCTAAGAACTGTCATCGTTCTCCAAGAACGGGATCTGAAGCTTGGCTGGGCTCATGGGGCCCAGGAGGAGCCAGAGAGGAAACACTGTGTCTCCCTGGAACGCATGGGCTCAGATTCCCTCTCCTCCCCATGCTGCTCTGCTGGTAAAAGGCTTCTCTCGTCCCTCATGACAGGGCTGCTGTGTTGATTTGACTTGGGTTAGTCCTGACTCTGGATACCTATTCCTCTTAGGCATCCAGTGACCTCCAGCAGGCCTAGTAGCCCAATTCCAAATTCTTAAGACAGAGAGAATCTAACCGGCCTGGGCAGGGTCAGGCCTCTGTCCCCCACCCTGGCCATACAAGCTCCCCGGCACAGGGTGTGGGGCCAGGCAGGCTCTCTGAGAATCGGGTTTGGGTGGGAAGGCTACAGCTGGCTCTCAAGCACCCAGGCTGCGGGGTGGCTGCTAGCCCTCTTTTCCCTTTGCCCCCCAGTCCTGCAGTGTGCCACAGTCATCGGCTTCTCCTACTGGGCTTCCGAACTCATCCTGGCCCAGCAGCAGCAGCATAAGAAGTACCACGGGTCCCAGGTTTACGTCACCTTTGCTGTCAGCTTCTACCTGGTGGCTGGCGCTGGCGGGGCCTCCATCCTGGCCACAGCGGCCAATCTCCTGCGCCACTACCCCACAGAGGAGGAGGAACAGGCGCTGGAGCTGCTCTCGGAGATGGAGGAGAACGAGCCCTACCCGGCAGAGTACGAGGTCATCAACCAGTTCCAGCCGCCCCCGGCCTACACACCCTAGTGCCCACCGTGGGCTTTGGTCCTGGGCCGCCCTCCCCACTCGACAGCGCCGCCCCCACCCAGAGGTGCTCCTTTTCCCAGCAGGTCTCACTGGTAGGATCCTGACCACCGCCACCAACCTTCCCCGGGAGAGGCTCTACTTTAGGGCTGTTCCTGGATCCCCGCTCTCGAAACCTGGGGTTCACTGACTTTAGGTAACACACTCTTTTCCCTCTGAACCTGCCTCTCCCTCCACGGTCACTAGTCATTACCAACCAGGGACGGTCATACGCGTTTCCCCTTTTGTGGGCCTGAACTCTGAGGCTGAGATTTCCCCTGGGGTGCTGTTGACAGTGGACAGTCCCTGACGGAAGAAGCATCCCTGGAGCCCAAGGGAAAGGGGACCGTGTCCCACAGGCTCACCTCATAGCTGTCCCCATATGTCCCCCAGCGGTAACTCTGGACCGAGCCCCTCTCCCGCCCCTTCTGGGAAAACCCAGCACAGGGCCGCCCGCTCTGTGGATTTCTCTGCACTTTAGTCTTTGGACTGCCCGTCACATGGGTCCTGTTTTTGCGGGAAGAAGGGGTGGCCTCCAGGAAGCAGAGCACATGCCTGCCCCGCCCCATCCCTGGCTGGTGCCCCGAGACCCGGTGGAGACTGTGGGTCTCCTGAGGCCTGGAAAGGACCAGTGTGACGAGGGCTGCATCTCCCCAGCCCCATCCCCTCTTAAAATGTGAGTGGTTTTAAAAGGGAAAAACAGCCAAGCAGCACCACCAATACTCTCTTTTTAAACTAGTGATGAGAACGTCGTCTATTGATCCCATTCCTTCTGGCCCTGCGGTGTTTGGGGCCGCTGTCCCTTCCAGTCCCTGGCCGTTGCTCCCCGAATCTCTCCTGGCAGAATGCAGCCCCTCTCCGTCCCCCCTCCCTCCCTCCCAGTGACCGTGGCTCCTGGGGGCCTTCGTGTGGGACCCAGAGCTGCATCGTTGCCCGGCGGCGGGCTGAGGACTGTGGCCTGGCTGGCTGGCCAGCGTGGTGCTCCTCAGAACTGCAGCGCTGAGACATAACCTGTCCTCCATGTAGAAACAGGGGCTGCAGCAGGGCAGGAAGCCCACCGCCCTCCACATAGGAACCACAACCACGGGACCCCTGCCGCGTGAGGCGTCGGAGCTGCCTGGTCAAGACGAGCAGAGCTGCCTGTGTCCTTCAGGCTCGGCGGGTCCCCTGGACTGTGACTCGGGGCGGCGGCTTGCTGCACACCCCTCTCCCCTTCTTGAATGTACTCTGGTCTCACAGTGCGCTACCAGCTCTTTCTTGCCCGGCCGTCACCGGCTGTCCTGTTTGCCACACATGGCCCTGGATCAGCTGAGTTTTCCGCCATGAGACCTGGGGCATCAAGTGGGAGAAATCTGAGTGCTTCGGTGCGGATCCAGATGGCCACGCTTCTTGGGAATCAGTGTCCAGGGTTGAGCAGAAAAGCAAACAGATCTTCGTGTCCTTCACAGGCCATAGAGTAAGGCTGGGACGGACACCACTGTTGCCCTGTGGCTCGAAGGGACTGTCATGCCCCCTGTCCTTCCGTGGCCAGACTGCCCAAGGGGGTCTGGACAGATGTCCGTGTGGGCGGTGAAAGCCGTGCCTGTGCCTGAGTGAGCGGCCTCCTGGGGCTCAGTGTGATGCCAAAGCATCCCATGGTGACTCACACTCTTCCCGACTCTTCTCAGGCAAGAATGTGTGATACCTGAGCACAGCCATGCAGCTCAAATCAGTCTCATCTTGCTGTAACGTGCGAGTTTGTCTTTGGAAGATTTCCAGGGCGCGGACAGCTCTCTCTGACCCTGGGGCTCTGAGCTGGCAGACAGGAGACCGGGCACTGAACACGCATGCCAAAGTGACCGGTCATCTCACGAGGACCCACACCCAGGACCCTGTGAGCCGTTCCACGTGGTTCAGATTCGTTTTTATTCGCTCCCCAAGCCTCTAGCCTTTCTTTCTCTTTTCCCTTGCCCTCCTGACACTGACAGTTGTCATATAAACTCCCCTGGTTGTGTTCTTTTTTTTTTCCTAGAAAAAAAAATTAAAAAGCAAAACAAAACAAAAAAGCCAGAAACCACGAATAAGAATGCAGTTGCCAATGGCTCCCTGTCATTTTTCCATCCCAGTTTCCCCAATTTGGTTTGCTCCCTGCCTGTTGGAGAAGCAGGAGAAATTGAAGAAGGGAGTTCCCTGGCGGTCCAGTGATTGGGACTCCATGCTTCCACTGCAGCTGGTCCAAGTTCAGTCCCTGGTCAGGAGACTAAGATCCTCTGGCATGGCCACACACACACACACACACACAAAAACAAATTGAGGAAGTGTGCCATAGTGTTTAAAAGGTTAGAGGGAACTGGAACCTGCTTGCTTCGTGCGAGGCATCCGCACCTAAACAGTCCTCTAACCCTGACAACTTCCACCCCGAGGTTCCAAGGCTGGGAACCAAGGATGCCTCCCCCCAGGTCATAACTCCAGACCCTGAGCTCTTCCCTCTATATCCCGTGAGCTGCAGAACAGCATGGCTTCAGAAGTCCAGCCCTCGTGTGCACAGACTTCAGGGCCAGGACTTGCAGAAGAAGATGCACGTTCTTTAGAAGCCATGGAAATGATGCCTGACGGTTCCCCACATTCCCTTTATCCATTCACAGTGTCAGCTGGCACCCGGGCCCCAGTGTGCATCACAGTGACAGAGCTCTGGGCTCCCTGGAAGGAGCAGCCCACTTGGCCTTTTTATTATTATTACTGGGGAGAGTACACACGTCTCTCAGGAGCTGGGAATGTGTTCTTTTCTTCTCTCATTTCATTTCAGACACTTAATGAAAGGTGCTTTGCATAAAAAGCACTGTTTAGTCTCCATTAGTGAAATGTGATGACATTCAGAGGCCATTCACCAAAGATTTTACATTCTTAGTCTAGGAGATGGACTCCATTCTTAGTCTAGGAGATGGACTCGTCCGTGGAAAGACAGAAGTAAGTGACTAATGGACAGCTGGGGAAGTGCCGGCCCAGAGGGGAGGCTGGATGAGGCAGCTTCGTGTGAGGGGGTGCTGGAAGTGGGGTCGGGGGGACTGCTGCCGAGGGAAAGCACCGAGGAGCAACTGGCGGCCTGGATGTGGAGAGAGAAGAGGCCAGAAAGGCATGGGGGCCCATTGCAGGGGCCAGGAGCAGTGGGAAGCCCTGGAAGGATTTTGTGAAGAGAAAAAAGGGTTTATCTGAATGACTGGTGACTGAAGCAGGGTCAGCCTGGCAAGTGGGAGAATCTGAGAGCATGTGGAGGCCGGGACCCTGAAAGGCAGGGCCCCGGGGTAGGGAACACAGGAGCCCCAGTTCCTGCTGACCCATCACAGCTAGAAGGCTGTGTGTGTGTGTGAGGTGAAGGGCAGCAGGGAGAGGACCTTGGGGACAAGAGGAAGAGGCTGTTGCATCTTGTGGGAGAGCAGTTTACTTAACTAGAAAGTCTTTTCAGCTGACATCTTGCCCACAGGTGTCTCAGCCACTAAATGGGTCACAAGCTTCTGTCCCCACCAAGGCCCTCCTACCCAGCTGTCAGGAAGGCAGAAACTTGGCAAGGGGCACTGGATGCCCCTTGAGACTAGGCTCAGCCTTGAGACGGAAGCGCTTCATAGAGACAGAGACGCTTAACATGGTCCTTGAGGAATGGGTAGGCTTTCCTGAGAGAACGAGGTAGTCAGTGGAGAGGGACAGGGCTTTTAGGGAACAGCGAGCTGGTGTTCTGAGACGGCCACAGAGGGGGTTGGTTAGTGGCTGGACCCAGCCTGTGTGGGTCTGGAACGTTAACCTTATTGTCAGAACATGGTTGTGAGATACCGAACCCTTAACACAGAGCCACCGTAACTGAATGGAATTTGTTGGTTCCATAACTGAAAGGTGACTTGGCTGGATGACCAGGTGGCTGGTGACTGTGTGTGTGTCAGTTGCTCAGTCGTGTCCGACGCTGCAGCCCCATGGACTAGTTTTCCAGGGATCCTCCAGACAAGAGTACTGGAGTGGGTTGCCATTTCCTTCTCCAGGGGAATCTTCCCGACTCAGGGATTGAACCTGGGTCTCCTGCACTGTAGGCGGGTTCCTTACCATCTGAGGCAGCAGGGCTGGTGGCGAGGGGACTCAGACAATGACGTGGAGGCGTGATTGCTCTCCATGCCTCTGCTCCGTGCTCAGGCAGTCTCCCTCCAACGACAGTGAAGACGGCAGCCGCAGGTGCACACTAACCTCTTGTTTAAAGACCAGGATGAGTCTCTCTTGCCCAACCGAGATCATGGCCCTTCCCCTCCAGTGTGGCTGAGGGTTTGGAGCTGTATCCTATGGTCGGATGGGGATGGTGACATTTGGGATCTTGGGTTCAGCAATGGCACCACAGTGTTGGTTGGCATGTATGATGCCTACACCAGTGAAGAGACCCTTGCTGGCACCGGCCTACACAATGGAGATGAAACGTCTGGAATCGCCCCCGCCCCCTGGCCCTCAGCCCTCCTGGCTGGGACACTGCGACACGTGGCCACCAGCCAGCTCTGCTCTCTTGCAGAAGTTCTGTGTGTCCCATCTTCGAACAGGGCTGAGCCTTGAAATCAGGCTGGCCCACACTCAAACAGGCAAACGGCCTGGATCACCCTGGCTCTGTTCTCAGGACGTTAACTTTTCCTTCTCTCTGATGCTCTGCCCTTTTCTTTCAGCTCCATTCCTGGGTCCACCTGGCTTCTGACTTTCCCAACTTTGTTCTTGTCTACTTTGAGCTCAGTGCTCTGCTTGAGTCGTGCCTGGCACCCCTGAAGACACACACAGCCTGCGTGCATCCGGCTGTTTGGGGGAACCGCCTAACTCACCCCAGTCCTACCCCCCGTGGGATGGGGAGGGAGCAGGCTCCAGGGCACAGGCCGGGGGCTGACACCATGCGCCACCGACACTGGGTTGCGTGCATTTCTGCATGAATAACTCGGAGGTCCTGAAATGCCATTCTAAAGGAATGATGCCTTGACACATGTTCAACTCATGTCTGTGTGGTGGGTTTCTGTCCCCTAACCTGGGACCTACGTACTTCAGAAAGATGATGAGAAATTGGAGTCAAGGTAAGCATCCTAGATGGATGAAAAACTGGGAGAAAAATAAACAGCTCTAGATAAAAGGATGCAATAACAATCTGCAACATGTGAGGAGATAGTTACCAACGAGATGTGTGACCTTTGGGACTTCCTCAGCAGTCCAGTGGTTAAGTCTTTCCCTTCTGCAGGGGGTGCAGGTTCCATCCCTGGTCGGGGAACTGAGACCCACATGCCACATCTTGTAGCCAATTAAAAAAAAAAAAAATGTGGGACCTTAAAAGGGTTTCCCTGGTGGCTCAGACAGTTTAAGAATCTGTTTGCAGTGCCGGAGACCTGGGGTTTGATCCCTAGGTCAGGAAGATCCCCTGGAGGCGGGAAAGGCAACCCATACCAGTATTCTTGCCTGGAGAAGTCCATGGACAGAGCCTGGTGGGCTACAGTCCATGGGGTTGCACAGAGTCAGCACTGCCCTCTGGGACTCAGTTTCCTTATCTGTAAATGAGGAGCAGAACTGAATAACTTTAATGTTCTTGTCATCCTAATCTCCAGCTTCCTCAGAAGGAGGTGCCACCTTCTATATCCACTCTGGGGGAATCAAGACAGAATGACTTTGAATGTACTTTAAAAAAAAGTATGTACATTCTAAAAATGGACATAAAAAAAACAACTCTGTTTTGAAAAAAAAAAAAATGTGTACTTGCTGAAAAGTTGCAAGGATGGGACAAGGAATTCCCATATACCTTTCAGCTAGATGTACCAAATGGCAACATTCTTGTCATATTTAATCTTTATTAAGATGAAATTAACACACCTGACTTCCCAGGTGGCCCAGTGATAAAGAATCCACCTGCCAATGCAGGAGATGCAAGAGACATGGGTTCAATCCCTGGGTCGGAGAGATCCCCTGGAGCAGGGCATGGCAACCCACTCCAGTGTTCTTGCCTGGGGAATCCCACGGACAGAGGAGCCTGGCGGGCTACAGTCTGTGGAGTCCCAAAGAGTCAGACTCGACTGAAGTGACTAAACGGCAACATAATTCAGGTACCGTGAAATGCACCCTTGTGAAGTATAATTCAGTACTTTTTAATATCTTCACAAGGTTACGCAATCATCACCACTAATTCCAGAACATTTTTATCACCCCCCAAAGAAACCTGTGGCTATCAGCAGTCACTTCCCATTCCTGTCCCTGCCCCAGCCCTTTACAACCACTAATCTATTTTCTGTCTCAATGGATTTGCCTGTTCTGGACATTTAGTGTAAATGGATTATGTGTCCTTTTGTATCTGGTCAAGAAGATCCCCTGGAGAAGGAAATGGCAACGCACTCCAGTATGCTTGTCTGGAAAATCCCATGGATGGAGGGACCTGGCAGGCTACAGTCCACAGGGTTGCAAAGAGTTGGACACGACTGAGAAACTTCACTCACTCACTCAATCATTTAGCATAATGTTTTCAAGGCTCACCCATGTTGTAACATGTCAGTCCTTCATTGATTTGTGTGGCGAGTATTCCACCATAGTTACATAGTTACAGTTTGTTTATCCATATTCCACATAGTTACATAGTTACAGTTTGTTTATCCATCAGTCAGGCAAGCGACACACGTTTCTGTTTTTCGGCTACTGTAAATAATGCTGCCATGAAAATTTCTGTCCAGGCCTTGCTGTGAACATGTTCTCAGTCCTCCTGCACACATGCCTAGGAGAGGAACTGCTGGGTCACGGTGACTCTCATGCTTAAGACTCTGAGGAACTGCCAGGCTGTTTTCTAAAGTAGCCATGCCATTTCACTTTCCTATCAGCAACATACGAAGTTTCTAATGTCTCCACATTCTCACCAACACTTGTTTTTCCTTCATGTTGAAACCTCTTTTCTGATATTACCTAAGTTGAAAAATGACTCAAAATTCAAATTGGTCATGCAAGAAAGGAATTTACTGGCTGAGGACCAGGAAAGTCAAGTAATGCTGTGAATTTGGGGCTCCACGGGGGCTCTCTGGACCACCTCTCTCTCTCTCGGCCCCACTCATTTCCCAGCCAGGCTTTTCCCTGATGGTGATACAGGGACCGGCTAGCTTCACGCCTTCCTCCGAGCACCAAGTCCACCTGAAGACACAGCGAGCTTTTCTTTCCTGCCGTTTACAAATGTCTCAGGGTTCACGCTTCAGGACCCAGGGTTCACACTCCTGGCCAGGAGGATTGGATGCCCTGACTAGCTTGGTCAAGGGTCACTCGTCAAGCCCTGATGCTGGGAATAGGATCATATGAATGAAAGGAAGGAGGGGTAGGGAGGGGTGGTTCCATGAAGAGGAAACCAAAGTATCTCACTGAGAGAAGGTGGGATGGAGGCTGAGCAGCTGAGACACAGTGGTTCCCAGAAATGGAGAGGATGCTGAACTGGTGAATCTGCATGCTGAAATCTCCCTCCCCTGCAGGGTCAGGCTCCATTCCTCAGCACCCCTGACGGAGCCTTGTCCAAAATCCTCTTGAGCACCCTCATGACATGGCCTCGTCATTGTTTGTTTCCGTGTCTGCCTCAAGCTTTTCACTTTATTCATCTTTGTTTCCCCAGCTGATCTCCAGTGTCTTCTCTGAGATCTTCTCAGCTGGGAAGGGAAGGGAAACCCAAGTGATGGACGGTCATTCTAGAGTTACAACAAAAAGTGCAGTGGGAATTCAGAGAAGGGCAAGATGATGTGATCAGGAAAGCTGTACTAAGGTGTCTCTGAGGGTCTAAGAAATAAAGGAGTGGCCAACAGAGGCCAGAATATCTCCTTTATTACTGGTAGAGAGGCTGAGTTGGAGGATATGGTTTTAGGTTTGTTCGCTAAGTGGGCTGTAACTACAGATCCCGTAATGAGGCCGACTAACCCACTCAGTCACGGCAGCAGGAGCCCAAGAGAAAGCTTGCCCTGGCCCTTGAGCTCTGGAGGGTAGAGCCTCATCATCAAGAGCAGTGGGGTTCTGTACTGTGCAGGCAGCTCACTTCCAAGACGAAGGAAGGGTGGGGCTGCCCGATGCATGCCCAGTGCCCCTCTCTACCCCACGCCTCCACCAGAACAGGCAGCTTTACAGACTTTGAAAATTTGTTTGTCATTATTTTATTTAGCTGTGCTGTGCAGCATGTGGTATCTTAGTTCCCTGACTAGGGATCAAACTCACCCGCCTGCATTGGAAGCTCAGAGTCTTAACCACTGGGCTGCCAGGGAAGTCCTCAGAATGGTCATCTTTTACTTTCATTGAAAGTAAATAAAGGGGTGGAGAAGGACATGGCAACCCACTCCAGTATTCTTGCCTGGAGAATCCCAGGGATGGGGGAGCCTGGTGGGCTGCCGTCACTGGGGTCGCACAGAGTCGGACACGACTGAAGCCACTCAGCAGCAGCAGCAGAGACAGGACAGGAGTTTGACCCCTAGTGGAGTTCCTTGCACAGGGAAAGAAACAGGTAAGGTTTCCTAAGGTGGAAATGGCCTTAGGGAAGGTGGCATTTAAGATGGTCTACTGGGCTCCAAGCAGGAGGCACTGAAGAGGCTTCAGGCCAACACTCTTAGATGCAGTTTCTTTCTTTCTTTCACATTTGCTTATTTGGTTGCACCAGGCCCTCATTGCAGCACGTAGGATCTTTAACTGTGGCATGCAAACGCTCAGTTGCAGCATGTGGGCTCTAGTTCCCCGACCAGGGATCAAACCCTGGGCCCCCTGCACTGGGAGGGGGAAATCTTAGCCAGTGGACCACCAGGGAAGTTAAGATGCAGTTTCCAGTCACCTCTCTGTCTCATGGTCCTAAATGACTGCTCTCCTGCTTGCCTTCCAGCTGGGCTACTCGGGTCTTGACTTGCTTGCACACAGCTGGCATCTCTGGTCCTATCCCAGCCCTACATTGCAGTGAGCAGTCTGTTCCCAGGTGCAGCAGCCCCAGTAGTTGGATTTCTTCCCGCTGTGAACTGGGCCAGGCTGAAGATGGGGGCAACCTGAGCTGAGCCAGAAAGGCACTGGTTGCTAGGAGGAAAGGCAGCAATGGGAGTCATGTGCCACTTCACTCCCGGGGCTCCAGGCCCTCCACTGTCCAGCTGGGAAAAGGGAAGCAATTCTTGCCTCCACGAGGCAGGGAGGGCTTGCTCCAAAGGCAGGCTTCCTGGAGGTTGCCTGAGCATGATGCTCATCAGGGATTTTGATGTGCTTCTGGGACGAGCTGATCTGAGATGTCTTTGGTCTTATAGTTCCATGTGCAGCCCCATCTTGATGACACAAAAAGATGCTTTCATGCACTGCTTTTAGGTTATGAATTAGGGGGAAATTGCCTGCTCTGAAAAGATTTCTCATACTGATGAATAAGTGGGTGAATACTGTAAACACTCTCCATTCTAAATAATAGATGAACAGAGCTTTGGGTTACATATCATTTTGAAGGGAAAGAAGGTAAATACTGCTATCTTTTGGCCTGACAGTTGGAGCCCAGGGGTTGCATCAGATTCAAGCAAATTAATTTCCAAGTTCTTGGGGGAAAGGGACTAAAGCACAGGCATCAGCGCTAACCCTCGGAACTCCCCTGGTGGTCCACTGGGTAAGACTCTGAGTTCCCAATGCAGGGGGCCCGGGGCTCCATGCCTAGTCAGGGAACTAGATCCTATATGATACAATTAAGTGATCCCGCATGCTGCCATGAAGACTGATGATCCTGCATGCTGCAACTGAGACCGGGCACAGCCTAAAAAAAAAGCTAACTCTATTTCAACAACCTCAGATATGCAGAAGATACCACTCTAATGGCAGAAAGTGAAGAGGAACTAAGAGCCTCTTAATGAGGGTGGGAGAGGAGAGTGAAAAATCTGGCTTAAAACTCAAGATTCAAAACTAAGATCATGGCATCTGGTCCCATCACTGCATGGCAAACAGATGAGAGAAAAGTGACAGATTTTATTTTCTTGGGCTCCAAAATCACTGCAGAGGGTGACTGCAGCCATGAAATTAAAAGACGCTTGCTCCTTGGAAGAAAAGCTATGACAAACCTGGACAGAGTGGTAAAAAGCAGAGACATCACTTTGGGACAAAGGTCCTTCTAGTCAAAGCTATGGTTTTTCCAGTAGTCACGTACAGATATGAGAGCTGGACCATAAAGAAGGCTGAGTGCCGAAGAAGTGATGCTTTCCAGTTGTGGTGCTGGAAAAGACTTTTGACCTTGGACAGGAAGGAGATCAAACCAGTCCATCCTAAAGGAAATAAACCCCGAAGCTCCAATCCTTTGACCACCAGATGCGAAGAGCCGACTCATTGGAAATGACCCTGATGCTGGGAAAGATTGAGGGTAGGAGGAGAAGGGGACGACAGTGGACGAGATGGTTGGATGGCATCACTGACTCAATGCACATGAGTTTGAGCAAGCTCCAGGAGATGGTGAAGGACAGGGAAGCCTGGCGTGCTACAGTCCGTGGGGTCGCAGAGAGTCAGACATGACTTAGTGACTGAACAGCAACAACCCTAATCCACTTAGAGTGGGTCCATTTAACCTCCAGGAATGCCTGTCCTCAGGTGTAATGCCTAAAAATTGAATTCTACACACACCACCACTAAGCCAGTAAATAGGTGCTTTCTGTCTCTCTGCCACATCCTGAACTTAGGATGATGCCCAGTTTAGGACCTGCAACCTGCGGGCCCTAAGGAAGCACAGAACAGGGGGTAAGGGCGTGTGCTAAGGGACACCACGGAAGGACCGCTGGATGGGCGTTTCAGTGCCCCAGCCAGGCAGAGAGGGCCCACGACCTAACCCCCCATACCAGCTCTCAGGACGTCCATGCGTGGTGTGCTGTCACCTGACTCTTTTGTGACCCCACGGACTGTAGCCCACCGGGCTCCTCTGCCCACAGGATTTCCCAGCAAGAGTACTGGAGTGGGTTGCCATCACCGTCTCCAGGGGATCTTCCTGACCTAGGGACTGAACCCGCATCTCCTGCGTCTCCTGCATTGGCAGGCGGATTCTTTTACCACTTAGCCACCTAGGAAGCCCACTCTCTGGAGAGGTGTACTCTGTTGAGCTCCATGACAGAGCCTGATTCAGGCAGGGTTCCCTGGGCAGCAGGCTTTGAGACAGAGAGCAGCATGTGGATTGGGAGTTTCACACCTACGGAGGAAGGGGAAGAAGCAGCTTTTGTCAGGTGGAGAAGGTGGGCTCTAACAAAGACCTTAGCTGACCACAGAGTTCTGAAGCTGGGATCATCTTTTTCTTTTTGGCCACACCCACAGCTTGTAGGATCTTAGTTCCTTGACCCAGGGATCAAACCTGTGACCCCTGCAATAGAAGTGTGAATTCTTAACCACTGGACCTCCAGGGAAGTCCTAGGATGGCTTTTGAGTTGTCCTGAGTTGGGGTGAGGGGCCCAGGCCTTCATATTCCAGCTTCAGCCAGTCATTGAATGTATGCTATCCCCAGGGTGGAGGGTGTGACTTTGGGTGAAGTTCTCCTTTCACTTGAGGGGAATTCCTGGAGAGGGCTGATAACTGGGGGTTAGAAGCCAGCCCCTTTTCAGCAGCAAGCGGCAGACCTTCCACCGTGAAGGACAACCCGGGTCGTGTGTCCTCTTGTCTGCTGCTCCTCACGCCTCTCAGGCCCACTTTGTGTAAGTTCTGGGAGCAGAAAGGGATGGTTAATGGGACGAACCACAGCCCTGCAGCTGGGCTTGAGGCCCCAGCTAATACTCATTGTTTCCCTCCCCTACATCCCATTTTCTATTCTTCTCACTGGCAGGAAGCACCTCTGCTGAGCTCCTGGTCACCATGCCCTTTCTAGGTCACGGCTGCTGCACTTGCCTATTTAGCATTGCTGTCAGGATGGCGACTATTGCTTCTTGCCTGCTGGTCCTTTGGCTCAAAGTGCCTGGTGCCAACTGTGAATGAGTTCCATGGGACTTTTGCTGTATCTCCCGATGGAAATACTTCCTCTTTGGGAAAGAGGACCTCAAAATTCTCAAAGTTCAGAGTTCTGCTGACATAAATACCGGAATGGAATAATGGGATTAATGGGAAATGGAGCCACTCCTGCTTTGACCCCTTGGTTCCTGAACCTCTCTATCCTTCCTGTTGGGACACAGCGCCATACTGACTGACCGACAGAGTGCAAGCTGTGTCCTGGAAGGTGCTGCTCCATCCTTAGTTTGCAGCATCTCTGTGCTGGCACCCAGCTGTGCCCTCACAGGCTACTCCCTCCGTTCAGGCTGGTGTCTTTCGGGTGGTACAGAATGCAGCAGGACCAGGGGATCCCATGGTCACGTGTCACTGTCACAAACCGCCTTGTCTGTGCAGTGGGTCCTTTGGTCTGGACTCGATGATATGTGGGACCCTGTGACAATGTGTCAGACACTCAGTAAACACTCAAGATAGCGGTGCTGGCTGAGACCTGGCAGGCAAAAAAAGGCCAACCATACCCAGAACACAGCAACTCCAATCAAAATGAATCGCTGCCCGTTCCCAGGATGGACGTTATCTATTGTAGTCAACTTGGCATCAAGCAGCTGACTGTGTTCTAGGAGGAATACTGATTCTGGGGGCTTGGCACTGAGTTCGTTGCTGGTAGACTGGGCGTTCAGCAATGGCAGGAACTTTATCAGCCTTTGTGAATGGGAGCCCATGTTCTTGGGTCCACGTGTTGCTCCCATCCCTGCCACTGTGGCTACTCCATTCATTGCCAGTATGAGGTGGTCACAGCATCTGGCTGATACCGATTGGTGAGTCATTCTTTCTATTTGGTTATTTACTGCCTCTTGCACAGTAGGTGCCCTCTGGTGGGCATCTGCTCACTTCTTGCCCTAACACATAATCCATCCACATACCTGTATCCAGCACGTTCTTGTCCTTGGTCTTCTTTCTCCTCCTGGGCTCCTGTGCAACCAGCCAAGCCACGCTAGTACCATCAGTTCAGTTCAGCCGCTTGGTCCTGTCCACTCTTTGCGACCCCATGGACTACCCCATGGAAGCACTCCAGGCTTCCCTGTCCTTCACCAACTCCTGGAGCTTACTCAAACTCACGTCCATCGAGCTGGTGATGCTATCCAACCATCTCATCCTCTGTTGTCCCGTTCTCCTCCTGCCTTCAATCTTTTTCCAGCTTTAGGATCTTTTCCAACAAGTCAGTTCTTCACATCAGGTGGCCAAAGTACTGGAGCTTCAGCTTCAACATTAGTCCTTCCAGTGAATATTCAGGACTGATTTCCTTTAGGATGGACTGGTTTGATGTCCTTGTAGTCCAAGGGACTCTCAAGAGTCTTCTCCAACACCACAGTTCAAAAGCATCAATTCTTCAGTTCTCAGCTTTCTTTATAGTCCAGTTCTCACATCCATACATGACCACTGGAAAAACCATAGCTTTGACTAGACGGACCTCCATTGGTGAAGCAATGTCTCTGCTTTGTAATATGCTGTCTAGGTTGGTCATAGCTTTTCTTCCAAGGAGCAAGCTTCTTTTAATTTCACGGCTGCAGTCACCATCTGCAGTGATTTTGGAGCCCAAGAATATAAAGTCTGTCACAGTTTCCATTGTTTCCCCATCTATTTGCCATGATCTTCATTTTTTGACTGTTGAATTTTAAGCCAGCTTTTTCACTCTGCTCTTTCACTTTCATCAAGAGGCTCTTTAGTTCCTCTTTGCTTTCTGACATAAGGGTGGTGTCATCTGCATAGCTGAGGTTATTGCTAGTGCTGTTTAAGTCCATATATATTCCAACCTTGCCTACATTTCTGTTTACACCAAGTGTGAGAGGAATTATTCACTGGGACAATTTCCCTTGGTACCATCTTTCAAGATCACTCTAGGGTGGGGCTGTAGTGCAGCTGTGGTTCTTTTTCAGCTTGCACCCCCACACCACTTTGATCTATAAGCAAATCAAGCTTTTTTTTGCCACATCAAGCGGCATGTGGAACTTCTTGGACCAGGGGATCAAACCTGCACTCCCTGCAGTGGAAGCACAAAGTCTTAACCCCTGTACTACCAGAGAAGTCCAAGCTTTGCTTTTTTTCCTCCTTGGTCAGACGGTCATAAAGAGACTCCACCTTCTACGCAGCCATAGGCAGGGCTGAGGGAGAGGCATCAATGTGCATCAGGAAAGAGAATGTGTAGGTGAAAGGATGCTCACGTCCTAGACACCAGGCGAGTCCTTGGGATGGCCGCCAAGGGTGGGTTTTTGGCTTCATGCAGGCAAGAATTCAAGATCAAGTCATAGTAAAGTGAAAGCAGGTTTATTCAGGGAGCTCCTCCATAGACAAGAGGGTGGACCATCTCAGGTGAGAGGCCCTGAAATATGGGGGGAGGGGTGGTTTTTATGGGCTGGGTAATTTCATAGGCTAATGAGGCGGGAGGATTATTCCTACTATTTCTGGAGAGGGGCCCCAGAATTGGGTCACCACCCACTTTTTGGTCTTTTGTGCTGGGCCTAGGAACTGTCATGGCACTTATGGGTGTGTCATTTAGCTGATGTATTAGGAGCGTACACTGAGGCTCAAGTGGAAGTCGACTTGTCTGCTGCGTTGGATCTTGTTAGTTCTAACCAGTTTATGTTGCGTCCTCAATGGCTATGTGACTCTTTGGAAGGCTGTACCCTGCGTCTTCCTGTTTTCAGTGCCGAAATGCTAGGCGACACGGATGTCTAGGTCATCTGTTTGTGTGGCTTACTGTGCCCCTGGCCTCTCATCCCAATTCTGGATGCACCACTTACTACGGATTATTATGCCTACTCAGCTTTATGTTTTGGTGGGTCTAATAGGCAGAACCTAACTTATATAAGACAAGCTAATGATTAAGAATTTTGGATCAAGTCAAAAATATACAAAGGGAATATATGTTTTCAATGTTGTTCTGGGAACACACAAGCAAAAGAAAATCTGTTGATGGACTGGAAGAGAGGTTAGGCTAGAGAGTACTGTTAGGTTCTGAACAACAAAGTGGGAGAGAAAATGGTATAGAGAAATGGATTTTGAAACTTCTGAAGCTGAATGGATAGGTAGGTATAGCAATGCAGACAGCAAGCATGTTCATGTCATCCTTTTGATGCCAAAATCTTGGCTCTCTGTGCACCAAGACCAAACAGAAATACGGAGAAAGAGTTATGGGGAGGAGAAGGGAAAAGTGGCTTTATTACTTTGCCAGGCAAAGGGGGAACACAGTAGGCTAGCACTTCAAGAACTGTGCTCCCCTCCCTGGCCAACAGGGAGAGGCCATGCAGTCAGGCAAGGTATGTGATACGGATCAAGGCAGTAACAGTCTCCCATCCTTCTGGGAAGCTTCAAAAAGGGCGAGGTTGCTGACAAAATTAGGGTCTGTGCTAGGAAAGATTGAAGGCAAAAGGAGAAGAGGGTGGCAGAGGGTGAGACGGTCAGATAGCATCCCTGACTCATCAGACATGAATTTGGGCAAACTCGGGGAGATAGTGAAGGACAGGGGAGCCTGGCACGGTGCGGTCCACGTGGGGTACTTAGCAACACAAGGTCTGAGGTGGTCCAGTCTGCTCATCTTGGTGAATCTCTCTGGTCACTTTAATTTTGCCCCAGGTCCTTTTGTGACTGCTTCTCCGTTGATTAGCAAGTCTTTTGCCCTTTGGAACTCAAGAGAAGGTCCTGGAAGCTGAAGGCCAAAAAAGCCTACTCACCCGGGAGCCCCACAGGGTCCAGCTTGACATCACTTTCAAAAACAAACCACAGCTGTAAAAGGAAGGAGACGGGTGGTGTCTGGAAAAAGGAAGAGTTCAGGTCCCATTCTTCACAGTGATCCTGACAGTGTTTCCGTACTGAGCAGAAAGACGCAACAAAGGGGAAACATGGCTGGATCAGAGTGGCTCAGCTGGTGTTCCTGAGAATTCATTTTGGTAAACAGAAAACAACCTTCCACCCCCCAAAAGAACAAAAGCAGAAGCCCTAAGCTCCTTTAAATCAAAGGAAGCCGGAGAGAAGGAAAATCCAGCTTTTCCCCTTTGTTGGACTGCACCTAACAAAGCTTCTGTGCTTGCCCAGCTTCCAAACGGAAGAGTCAGCAACAGAGACATCACTGGTTTAATGGATGGGGGAGCTTACACGTCTGAAGCAAGGTTCTGAAGCGACACCCCACCGTGAAGTGCAGTGCAGGCAGGACATGGTGGCAGGCTTTGCTGTTGAAGGGAAGGGGAGATGGCCAGTTGTAGGGGAACTGATTTCAGGTGTGCTCACTAGTTACCAGGGAAAACAGCAAAGGGACATGCCCTTCACCACCGCTTTGATAAGCTATCACTAGCTGGGGCCTGGGGCAAGTACCTAGGAGGTGTGTAGGAAGGTCAGTCATGTGAGTAGGGTGTAGGTGAAGCAGGTACAGGTCTCGCCAGGCACGCACAGAGAGGTGAACCACCATCCTGAGTGGCCTGACCACACACCCTCACATCCGCTTCCAGCTATCCTACCACCAGTGAGAAAAGCTTGGCTCCACAAAGCATCAAATACCATTTTCTATTATTATATACCCATTTCTCCTTATTTCAACAGAAAATAAACATCAGTAACAATCCCCAGAGTAAAAGCAGCCAGTCTGGATAGATCTAAATTTCAGCTCCCAGTAAAGCAATTTTTTTCCTTTTGGAGAAATATCTTTTATTAAGACCACATAAAACTGCTCATGTAGGTACATTAAGTGTGAAATTTCTAAATGCACTCACTGCCTTGGAACGAGCAGTCTCTCACATGAAGACTTCCTTTTTTTTAAATTTTAAACGAAGACTTCCTTTTACAATGCTGGAGCGTATAAGCTTAAAATAAGTTTAAAAAATAATTTCGTGTAGGTTTTCCGACTGGACACCCAGCCCTTTCGTTTTAACGAGGTTGTGCACAGAATAGTCATTTAGTACTCTTCAAGATCATTTAGCCAGGCTGTTCTTGGGTAGTGCCAAGTAGGTTTTAGGAAACTTGTTTACCTCCTCACGCTGTCACCTTCGGGTCAAAGACAGAAGGACAGCTACTAAGCGACCAGGGCCATCTGCCCCAAGTAACTCCATTCTGCTGCCCTTTTACGAAAGGGCTACTGCATTTCCTCACTGAGGTGGGTCACCTGCCCAAGCGGTCTCTTGACAGTGTCCTAGGCTCGAAGGATGTCCCACTGGCCCGCTCTCGGTCGAGGTGTCGCAGAGAGAGGGTCGGTGCTCAGTGGTCTTGGCACGTACAGCGCTTCCGGGAAAGCTAGCGGGGAGGCCGAGGAAGGCTCGGCAGGGTCTCCATCCACCAAAGGCGTCTACACTGTCCTGCCCCCAGTCCCCAATCTGGATCTCCCCAGAGCCGCGCGGACGCAAAGCCAAGATCCCACCCTCAGCCTCAAATTAGAGGCGACGATCGCAAGCCTCTTAAAACAATCGAGAGGGCACTGAGCCGGGTTCTAACCGGCACCTGGCCACCGACCTTAGCGGGGCGGGGTCGGACGGCCGGAAGATGGCGGCGGCGGCGGCGGGGACCGCCGGTCACTCTCCGAGCCGCCCTTGACTAGTTNTGCCTGGAGAATCCCAGGGACAGCGGAGCCTGATGGGCTGCCGTCTGTGGGGTCGCACAGTCGGATACGACTGAAGCGACCTAGCAACAGCAGCAGCAGGGAAGCCAAGAGCTTCCAAGCAAGCGCATTAAAAGATCATACACAATGAAGGGGAGCTTTTTCAACCCCTCATCCAGGGAAAGGCCCAGTCCCAGTCCCCGCCACCTGCCAGGGACTCCGTGGCCTTACCTGCGGACCGCGAGGGACGCAGCCGAAGCCGGCGGCCGCCTCGTCTCCGGCCCCGCGTCAGCTTGTAGAAGCAGTAGCAGGCGCCGGCCGCGAGGACCAGGCCCGCCGCCACCCAGCCCACGTCCCGGGCGCCGCCCATGCTACCTCTGGGGCCGCGCACAGCGCTGGGCCCGGCGCGGGAGGGTCTGAAGCCAGCGGGTCCAGGCGCCGCCGCCCGGGATTACGCCGCGGGAGAAAGGAAATGGGGGGCTAAACTCCGCCTCTCAGAAACCGCCCTGTTGAAAAGCGAAAGAGTCCACTCAGCCCGTACGCTTCCTGGCGGCTTCCTGGAGAATGGGCGGGGCGCGCTGGAGGCGAGCTAGACTGGGGGAAGCGCTGCAAGCACTGCACGCCCTAAGAGCACACGCCGGGGGCCGCCCCGGACGCCCGGAGGCGGGTCCCTGCCCCGGCCCGGGGCCCGCCCCTCTTCCGGGCAGGCCACTGAGGGCGCGAGGCAACGCAATGCCTAGCCCCTCCTTCCACGCCGCGCGGTTGCCGTGGCAACGCCGGGACGCGCTAGCCCCTCGCTCAGGAGTGGCTCTTGTGCTCCGGGCGTGGAGAGGGCCAGCGAGCCACGCAGGATTTCAGTAGGGCCTCAGGTCATGGCCTCGCTGCGCCGGGCCAGCCCCAGGCTGAGGAAATACTTCAGGGAGAACTACATTCCTCAGGTCTGCGAGGTACTGGAGCCACGTGGCGGAGGAGTTAGAAGAGGGAAGAACGGGCAGAGAATTCGCAGAGGAGGGACTGGAGTTTGGCGAAGAGAGGAAGTGGAGGTTAAGAGGAGCGAAAAGGGAAGAGATGAAGTCAGCTTTGGACAGGACGGTGGTCCGGGCTGAACATACAGATCAGAGAGTTGAAGACAGAGGGGTGATGGTGGCTGAAAGGGGGGGAATGAATGACATCTCCCAGGGAGAAAGGGGGAAAGGCTTCAGAAGAGAAACCCCAAACGCCAACTTTTCAGGTTTGGACAAGAGGAACTAAGGACTAGAGGAGTGAGAATGAAATGCCTTGGAGACAGAGGAGGAAAAGCAGGAGATTATGGCTTTATGAAGAAAATGGGCAATAGTCACCTAAGATAAAGACTTTAAAAGTTGTAGTGGATTTGGCCCAAGGTAAGGGTGGGTTTTCAATGGAGTGATGAAGCCAGAAAATAGATGGAGGTTAGCTGAGGAGTGGAAACTGAGATCTTTAGATAGAAAGTAGTCAGCCCTTTGTGTGAAAGGAAGATCCACACAACCAAGACTTAAATGGGAGGAAAGACTGTCCTTCCCCACCCACCTTTAACAGGAAGGAAGCGGGACGAGGGGTGGATAGGCTTTGTAGGCTCCGAGTTAGGAAGCCAGTAAAATTATCTTCTGGTGACTTCCATTTTCTCTATAAATATGAGGTGAAATGTTTGTCAAGAATGAGGATGTTTGGGAGGGGATGCAGTTGTAGAAGGAGTTTTGAGTAGTTAAGTTATTCAGACAAGTAGGGAGAGTTAGAAGCCCAGGGAAGGAAACAGAAGGAAGGTGAGGCAGTGTTGAGAGCCCAGCTGGGGGAGTGACTCTCCTACGCAAGTGGGAGGGCCGTTCAGTACAGCCCCCTCCTTTTGGGACGATAATTTTCAAATATATTTATTAAAATGTTAAATATGAATACCCTTTAACCAAGCATTTCCACTTCTGAGGATCCACTTTAGAGACATAACTTGCACATGTAACCAGAAGGATGTACAAGTATATACATTGTAACATTGTCACATAGTGAAGGTGGTAAATAAGTGTAAATAAGGGAATGGGATATTATGTAGAACAATATATATCTGTGCCTTAAGACAAAAATGCAAATTGCCTAACAAAGTGTCTACTAAAATCTAGCTACCTGACTTCATATTTGTATGCATATGTGTGTATGTTTATGTGTGTTTTTATATGTGTGTATATATATATATGTAAGACAATAATATATGCATAGAATATATGGCAAACTATTAACAGCAAATGTTTTGGGGGATAGCTTTAGGGGAGAACTCTAATCTTTTACTCCATATACATCTATAGGGTTTTAATTTTTTTATGATGAGTTTCATTTATGTTTTACCTCTATACAATTATATTTGAAAACGTGTAGAAAGCTTGCTACTTATCTTCCCAGTTGCATGATTTTCTCAAGCAGTACTCAGTAAATCAGACCTAAATACACAAATAAGAGTTGATTTCATCCAGGATAGGAATTTGACAACATATATAATGGAAGGGCAGTGGGGAGGGAGCTAAGCTTTTGAGAGTGCCTAAAGTGATGGGCCTAGGACTCTAAGGACTGGGTGCGATATGAGAACAAGACATAATACTGATATGTGGGTAGAAAGTGGAAGTTTGTAAGAGGTGAATGAAAAAGGGTAGAGGAGTATTTGAGTGAGGGAACTGGAAAAGTAGGAGGTGGGGGCCAGAAAGTGGAATGTGCACAATTATCTCTCAGAATCATATTTTTTTTCTATTAAAACTTTTTCTTGGTTAGATATATTAACACATGACTTCATAGTATACAATTTCAAATTTTTATAAAGAAAATGAATTTTAGTTTCCATGCGGAGAACCTGAAAAATCTGTGGATCATCGATTTTTCCTTTTTGAAACCATTTTTTCTATTATCATCAATGCAAGTAGGCCTGGAGGGTGAAACTATCCTCACACCCAGAGCTGGGGAGGAAGATGGAGCCTCTTCAAAGAACGTAATACAGTCATCCCTCAGTATCCTCAACGGACTTCCCTGGCTCAGACGGTAAAAGCCTCTGCCTACAATGAGGGAGACCTGTGTTTGATCCCTGGGTCAGGAAGATCCCCTGGAGAAGGAAATGGCAACCCACTCCAGTACTCTTGCCTGGAAAACCCCATGGACGGAGAAGCCTGGTAGGCTACAGTCTGTGGGGTCACAAAGAGTCGGGTACGACTGAATGACTTCACTTCACTCAGTATCCTCAGCTTTGGTTCCAAGACCCCCATGGATACTAAAATCTGTGCACAGTATTTACATACAACCTATATCCATCTTACTGTATAAATCACCTCTAAATAAATCATTTCTAGATCACTTATAGTACCTAACCCAGTATAAATGCCATGTAAATAATTGCCTGAACTTAGAAAATTAAAGTTTTGCTTTTTGAAACAATGGAATTTTTCCCCAGTCATTGTGGACCCGCATTTGATTGATTCCATGAATGAAGAACCTGCAGATACAGAGGGCTGACTGTATTTACAATTCATTGTGAAGCCATTCTTAGTCATAGCTATGTCCAAGTTGGCCATGGAACAGGTAGCACAAGTGGACTTGAGTGGAGGATCAGGGAAGTTGTAACCTCTCCTCGCCTTCCTCTCCACTTACCATAAAACTACCCAGCTGCTGGAGGCACCCCTGGTTCCTCCTCTGGATGAGAGCACTTCTTCCATACCCAGTCTACCACCCTGCTTTGTACCCAGAGAAAGGAAGCCCTTAGAAGGGCTCCCTACTGCCTAAGACAATATTATTCTGAGGAGTCCTTTACTCACCTCTGCTACCACATTACCAGCAGGTGCAAGAGAGCATCACATACCCACCTTAACCTGGTTACCTGCTTTCTTTGTATCTATTCACCTGATCCAGTTTTGCATGCCTAGCATTCTTCTAAAACCCATCTTCTGCAAGTTTTGGAATACGTCATCTTTCATCACAAATTTCCATGTATATGTAACCTCTTCTGAACTCCACCTGCAGATGGTGATTGCAGCCATGAAATTAAAAGATGCTTACTCCTTGGAAGGAAAGTTATGACCAACCTAGATAGCATATTGAAAAGCAGAGACATTACTTTGCCAACAAAGGTCCGTCTAGTCAAGGCTATGGTTTTTACAGTGGTCACGTATGGTTGTGAGAGTTGGACTGTGAAGAAAGCTGAGCGCCGAAGAATTTATGCTTCTGAACCGTGGTGTTGGAAAAGACTCTTGAGAGTCCCTTGGACTGCAAGGAGATCCAACCAGTCCATTCTAAAGGAGATCAGTCCTGGGTGTTCATTGGAAGGACTGATGCTGAAGCTGAAACTCCAATACTTTGGCCACCTCATGCGAAGAGTTGACTCATTGGAAAAGACCCTGATGCTGGGAGGGATCGGGGGCAGGAGGAAAAGGGGACGACCAAGGATGAGATGGCTGGATGGCATCACCGACTCGATGGACATGAGTTTGAGTGAACTCCAGGAGTTGGTGATGGACAGGGAGGCCTGACATGCTGTGATTCATGGGGTGGCAAAGAGTTGGACACGACTGAGGGACTGAACTGAACTGAACTGAACTCCACCTACCTGTTCTGATTAAAACCTGGCTGTCTCCTTAGGATATCATTTCCCTGCCAACTTTTGAATAGAGGCTGATCTTTTTTCTTTTAATCCTGCTTGATTCACTGGGCTTACTTAATCAGTTGATTCATACTTTTCATCATAGAGAATTCTTGATCATTTTCAAATTTTGCTTCTGCCTAATTCTCTCTTCTCCTTCTGGGACTCCCGTCATAAATATGTTAGCTTTTTCTTTTTTTAAACTTGGTCCTATGCCTCTTGTTCTTTTCTGTTTTTTCCCCATTCTTTTTTCCCTCTGTGCTTAAGTGTGGATAGTTTTCATTGATTGTCTTCAAGTTTACAGATTCTGTTTTATGCTGAGTCTGGTCTACTGTTAAGTACATCAAATGAGTTCTTAATTTCAGATAGTGTATTTTTCAGTTCTAGAATGTCCATTTGATTTTTTTATACATTCCAATTAAAATCCTGCCTCTTTTCATCCTTTTTGTCTATCATTTCCTGTTTTCAACATGTTAATTATTATTAATTAAAAATCATTATTAGTATGAACAACTTTGAATTAAATTATTTATTAGAATTTAGTTATTAAAATAGGATAAATGTTCTTTATTCAAATTACTGGTGTGATTTCTGTCTCTTAACTGGATCCTGACTGAAACAGAAGGCTTAACTGGAAGGCTACACAAGGGAACTTTCTGGGGAGCTGGAAAATGACTGAGATTTAAGTGTATCCATTGTCAGAATTATACAACTAGGGTTTGTGCATTTGAATTCATGTAGATTTTACCTAAAATATTATAATAGAGAACAGGTGGAAAATGGGGAAACATATAATCTAGATGAAAATAATGTTATGTTGATTTAACCCAAAGAATCACACAAATCACAGAATGGTGACCACTGTTGAAACGGGTGATGGGCACAGAGGGGTTCATTGTTTACTTAACATATGTTTGAAATTTTCCATAATAAAATGTTAAAAGATAGTCATGGCTGTGTGTTTTCTATTTTAATGTATGTAGCTAGGGATGGATGGAATGACAAGCTTGATCTGGCTATACAGTCATTTATTCTTTGTTTTCTATATCAGTTATTCATTGCTATGTAACACAACCACAAAACTTCATGGCGTAAAAGAACATGAAGCATTTAGTTTGCTTAAAAATCTGAAATTCTTGCAAGGATTTGTAAGGAAGGCTTGTCCCTGAGCCATGTGATACCACCTAGGGTGGATCAGCAGAGTGTTAAAGATCCACTTTTAAGATGGTTCATTCACATACCTGGCAAGTTGGTGCCAGAGGTTGGCTGGAAGTTAGGTTAGGTCTGTGAACCAGGAGGTTTGGTTCTTCCATGTGCCCCTCTATTGGCTGCTTGGACTTCCTCACAGTATGGAGACTCAGTTCTAAGAGCAAGTGTCCCCAGAGAGAACTAAGTAGAAGTTATATCATCATTTATGGCCTAGGCTTGGAAGTCAACATAACATTATTTTCACCTTGATTCAAGAGGAGGGAACATAGACCCCATTTCATCATGGGAAGTGTATCAAAGTCACAATCCAAAAAGAGCTCATGGGATGGGAGATATTGTAATGACCATTTTGGGAAATATAATCAGATACACCCAGCTTATTCATACAAAAAGAATTTGGGATCAAGTTGGATCTCAAAGTATTATCTGAACAAAGATGTAGTTTCCTATTATCCAGCAAATGGGTCTCAACCCTTCTGTAAATATTCCTTCTCCTTTCTTTTCTGTGTTCCTCAGGTATACTGGACATTAACAAGTTGCCTACACAGCATCTACTTCCCTCTTCCTAATGTTTCTTACATTCTTATTCCATAACTACCTCTTCCCCACATAGCCTGGGTGCTTCAGGGAAGCTGATTATCCTTATCTCTGGGGTTGGACCCTGATTGACCTATGGCAACTAGCACATTCAAGTTCCCTTGGTCATAATGTTTGTGACTATGGTGGTTGGTAGCAAGGATCATGGGGAAGGGCAAGATGTGATCTAAACCAGTTTAGATCAGGTTGCTGGTTGGAATGCTGGGACAGAGATATTGCATCTCTGGATGTTTGTGGGGAAGCATGTAGCCCTGGCAGCCATTGTCAATTCTCTTGTGTCCACATGGGAAGATGGTTTTAGGGTGAACGAAGGTAGAGTGGGAAAATGGAAAGAAATCGGGTCTCTCATGACATCAGTAAGTCACTGGATTAAATGCATTGACCACCTGATGCGACAAGCTGACTCATTTGAAAAGACTCTGATACTGGGAAAGATTGAGGGCAGGAGGAGAAAGGGATGACAGAGGATGAGATAGTTGGATGGCATCACCGACTCAATGGACATGGGTTTGGGTGGTCTCTGGGAGCTGGTGATGGACAGGGAGGCCTGGTGTGCTGCGGTTCATGGGATTGCAGAGTCGGACACGATTGAGTGACTGAACTGAACAGCAGGATCTACCTTTAGAATTTCTAGTGTAGGACCCAATAAACTCCATGTTTACTTGACATTTATAACTGAAGCCTAAAGTGTCTGAAGCAATGCAAGGGAATTACATTAATATTTTATTATGCGATTGCCTAGGTTTGACTCTTGGTTTTGCCAATTACTAATTGTGTAAGTCTGAGCAAGTTTCTAAATCTCTCTGACTCGGTTTTCTTTGAGTAAGATTCCAGATGAATGAGAGGCCCTCACTTTCTAGACTAGGAGAAAGCGATTGTGAAAGGGAAGAATGGGAAAAGAAAACCACAAAATGTGTCCTGAGGCAAATTAAGTTCAGGAAAGAATATATGAAGAAGGCGAGGCTATGGAGATTGGGGAGTCTTTTATAATATGCACTCTCACATACCCCTCGGAAAGCCTTTGTGGGCTTCTAGAGATTTGCACACCAGCTTAAAGACTGCTGGATTTTATGTTCAATTCAAGTTAGTCAAGTTCCTTCTTCTTTTTTAAACAACAGATTAGGATCTTTTTTTTTTCTCTTGGATGGAATGGCAAGAGTGGTCAGCTAAGAAGGGTACATTAGACCATTTGTCATCAGCAAACATTTGCTGGGCATCTATCCTGTGCTGGTAGAAAACACCTCAACAGCTTCAACCACTTGCAGTTATGACTCTGAAGCTGTCTCCAGCTCAAAGTTTCTCCTTAGTACTCTGTGCATTTATCCATTTCGGTGTCCTACAGACACATTAAAGAAGTAAAAAGAAATAGGTGACATTAGATTCTCTACAAACCAATCTATCCAGAACATAATCATTTCAATATGGACTCATAGACTCACTATAATATCATATTGCCTTCAAAACTGAGTGTGTACTTTACACTTGCAGCACATGTCAGTTTGGACAAGCCACATCTGAAGTGCTCAGTTGTTCAGTCGCTCAGTTGTGTCTGACTCAATAGCAACATGAAATTAGTACCTGCCACATTAGATAGTGCAAGTTGAAAATGTATTAACATATTTAATAAGCCAGAGAAAATTACCTTTGACCCAGAAATGATCACTGTGTCTCTGAGAAGGTTGTTGTTTTCATGGGCACCTAGTTTCTGGACCTTTAGCAAGAGTCTGAGTAGCACAGGGAGGGTGAAGTGGCTGTCTAGTCAGGTTGGTCACCTGCAATGTGTCACAGATGGGACAGTTGTGCTCACATGCACCAAAGCAAATATATACCTATTTTCAAATCTTCAGGAATCATAATGATTAGTGTTTATTGTGGAAATGCACAAAGTGACATGAACATTCTGTAGACTGAATGTTTCTTCCCAAAATTCATATGTTAAAACCCAATCTCCAATGTGATGGTATTAGAAGGTGTGGCCTTTGGGAGGTGATAAGATCATGAGGGTGGAGCCCTCATGGATGGAGTATGAGTCCTTATAATGAAGACTCCAGAGAGTTCCACTGATCCTTCCATCACATGAGGACACTGTCAGAAGATGGCCATCTATGAAGTGCTGCTCACCAGACACAGAATCTTCCTGCACTTTGATCCTGGATTTCCCAGTCTCTAGAACTGTGAGAAATATGTTTCTGTTGCTTATTAGTCATCCAGTCTCTAGTGCTTTAAGATTTCAAATGGACTAAAGCAGAGAATAACTCATGGACTAAATGTTGCCATGGCTTGTCTTAAACCACAAAAGCCTTTAAACCCTTAGCTGAGAAGGACTCCAGCCAAGACTTCTGGGGATATGAGTAGGGATTCAACAAGTTGTCCCGCTAATTTTCTGAATTTTACCATCCCTTTGAGATTCTCCCTTTGGTTACTATTGTATCTGCATCCCTATCTAAATGAAGGACATATCAAACATATAGAAAATCATGGCTGGCTAGTCTCTTAGTTGTCTTGGGCTGCTAAAATAAAATGGCATACACTGGGTGGCTTAAATAACAAAAAATTGTTTTCTCAGTTCTGAAGGCTGAAAATCTATGATCGTGGTGCCAACATGGCTGAGTTCTGGTGATGGTTCCCCTCCTAGCTTGCAGATGGCTGCCTTCTCACCATGTCCTCACTGGGCAGAGAAAGAGCAAATTTCTCTGGTGTCTCTTTATATGAGGGTGCTAATCCCATTGTGAGGATCCTAGCCTCATGACCTCATCAAAACCTTATTATCTCCCAAAGGCCCAGTCTCCAAATACCATTATATTGAGGATTAGAGTTTCAATATATGAATTTTTTGGTGACACGATTCAGTCTATAGCAGTTGGGAAATGTAAGAAAACTGACTCCACTGACAAAAATGAAATATAGATAAAATGAAGTCTTTTCCTCAAATCAACAAAACTAAAAATGTTCTGATTCTCAGAGTTGGCAAGGTGAAATGGACACTTCCACTGGCTACTAATGAAAGTATAAACTGATAATATCTTCTTAGAAAAGCAATTTTGAGAAATGTATGAAGAGCTTCAAAATACACATTTTGATTCTATATTCTATTTCTAGGGAAATAGAGTGAAGATATGTACATTATCATTTGCAGTGAAAATTAATATGTATATCATATAATTTTTAATAATGGGAAAAAGAAACAATTTAAATGTCCAATCATT
>SJYQ01000150.1:352052-383338 GCA_006410935.1 Redunca redunca | reverse complement strand
GTATTCAATTGGACTATAAAGTATTTCTCAAGTAATGCAAAATTCTGTGCAATGACTCTGTTGCCATTTACAATGGATTTTTTTAAAGAGTAAAGGTAAACTGCATTTTGTTCTGATCATTTGGTAGCACTGAATAAATATAGAGGGGGTATCTATAAGGCACATTTACTTAAAAAACTGTCACCTTATTTGACTTTGTAATTGACTGAACAGAAAGTCTATCTGTTGCTTAGGAAGAACTTGCAGATCCAGACACAGTGATTCTACTTCATTTCCCCAGGCTCTGTTATGTGGTCTACTTGTTACATGTCCTGAGGATCCTCTGAGGTATTTAGAGGAAATGATCATTGGAATAATGGAAAATGGTCTTGAAACTCTACTCTGGTGAGTAGTATTTTGATTAATGGTAGGGAGATATTTTATTTTGAAGATAAAACATTCATTGTATAGTATCCAAAGAGGCCTTACTAATGAATGTTTCCAATCTTAAGATTATTAAAGAATCTTTGCATGGGCTTTTAAATCCCCTAAACTTCGATAGTAACAATTTCTCCACTGGTTCCTAACTCAGAAACATACCACACTGTTATCAAGAACATGTGCTCATAGGGCAGTTTATTTCAACTTGAGAATGAGGACAGAGGCATACCTTCTTGGGGAGCTCAGCAGAATTGTGAAGGGGAGTAATTTGAAAAAGTTCTCCAGGAGATTCTGACATGTTTATCCCAAGCGGAAGTGTTTTTCCTTCCCTTCCCCTCCATCGTTTAAAACCACAGATTTAATTATGGAACTAACAACTATGTAATGAAATGATTTTTTGACTACATCTTATGATTTTTTTTAAAGGGATATGTGCATTGATCCATTAATGAAACCAAAAATTCGGAGACTGTCTGAAACTTACCTGGAACAACTTTTTGGACTAGATGATCAGCTGGTAAGTATTATTAACCAAACATTCTACGCTATACGTCTTAAGTTTGGATGGAAGCTCTCAAATAGATTTTAGATTTCATGAGAGGTATGAGGTCGAATTGTTTTTGAAACTGAGGACACTCAGGAAAGTGAAGGAACATTTCATACATATATACAAACACACACACAAAGCAACACTCATAGTAACCTCCCCAAACTTCCAAGAAGCATTTGGATAGGCAGTTATTATTCATCTTTCTGATGAAATCTTCCTATTAAATTTCCTCCTTTTTCCTTCTGCCTGTCTCTTGCATCTTTACAATGGTTAAAAAAAAAAAAATAGCATTATGGAAAGCTTTAAAGGAGGATAGTTTCTTTACATTCTAATCTACTTCCTCTGTATTCCATCCTCCTCCATTTTCTTTGCTGTCTGTCCAGGAATTATGCTACAAAGATATGGCTGAAACATTAATAAGAACCTAACTTAAAAGCCAGACCAACTTAATGAGAGGAACAACCAGCTCCAACAGTGGTTTTGATCCTGTAAAGAGGGCAAGGAAGTACTGCAGGATATGGAGAATTTTAGAACAAAGATTGTGTAACTGAGAGAAGCTAAAATTAAAAAGGCATGTGGAGAGAGAAACAGCAACATGAATTAGATGTGTGATATCTCTAGATCCCTCACCAGTGTCTCAGTGAGGGTAGGCAGGGCTGGTTGCTGGTGAAGCCAGGCATTGAAAAGTGGAATCAAAGTCATGGTCACAGTGAGTGCTGAGAGCCAGGAACGAACTGAAGAGTCATTTAGAAGGATGGGTGGAGGGGCTTCCCTGGTGACTCAGTGGTAAAGAATCCACCCATCAACACAAGAGACTCAAGTTTGATCCCTGATCCAGGAAGATCCCACATGCCTCAGAGTGACTCAGCCCATTGGCCACAACTACTGAGCCTCTGCTCTAGAGCTGGGGAACCACAACTATTGAGCCCACAGGCTGCAACTGTTGAAGCTCAGTGCCCTCGAGCCGTGCTCCGCAACAAAAGAAACCACTGCAGTAAGAAGCCTGTGCAATGCAGAGTAGCCCCTGCTCGCTGCAACTAGAGAAAGGCCCGAGCAGCAACAAAGACCCAGCACAGCCAGAAATAGTCGCTCAGTCGTGTCCAGCTCTTTGCTTCATGGACTGTAGCCTGCGAGGCTCCTCTGTCCATGGAATTCTCCAGGCAAGACTACCAGAGTGGGTTGCCATTCCCTTCTCTAGAGGATCTTCCCCACCCAGGGATCAAACCTGTGTCTCTTGCATCTCCTACATTGCAGGTGTATTCTTTACCACTGAGCCACCAGGGAAAACAAATAAATTTAAAAACTTGTTTTTATTTTTAAAAAAAAGAAGAAGAAGGATGGGTAGAGAGTAACATTGGATCCTAACCAGTGTCTGCAACAGAGAGATAGAAATAGAGGGATGGGATATTCCTGTCAAGCCTGGGATGATTCCGAGGCACCAGTACACTGGGAAGAACCCATTTGTTTGATCATGGATGATCTGCATCATGATATGTGAGTCTCAATGACTTTATCAAGCACAGAATTTTGACCCACTATAGAGTACAGACATCTGCAAAGTGTGTTCTTGGAGGTGTTTGCGGGCAACCTCAGGGGCTGGAGAGGGAAGATCCAGGGGATGGCATTCTTGGTCCTCTCCTCCTCACCCCTTATCCTCTAGAACAGTCCTGCATTGAGAATAATGTCACATGAAAAAAGCTTTAAAAACCACTGCTGTAAGATACTAAAGTTATTATAAACCACTGATCTAGACGGGTAAACACTGTCAATATTTTGAAACTGACCTCATAAAACACAATCAGATTGTGTCCAATGTCTAGCTAGAAAAGCCTATAGAGAATCTTTAAAAGTTTGCACAGAATTCTAAGAGACACTGTAGCTACTTCAAATCTTAAGTTTCATTTGAAAAGAAATTCTCAGAGATATCTCATGACATTAAAAGTACAAAATATTGGCACAGATCCAGATTTAGAATGGGATACGAAAATTCACCAAGACATAGAAAGAATGCCCACTTCACAAGTCAGAAAAAACAGAAACTAGATATAACTTTGCAAACTGTAAATCTGTGTTGTTCAGTTGCTAAGTCGTGTCTGACTCTTTGCAACCCCATGGACTGTAGCATACAAGGCTCCCTTGTACTTCACTACCTCCTGGAGTTTGCTTAGATTTATGTCCCTTGAGTTGGTGATACTATCTAACTGTCTCATCCTCCACCACCCTCTTCTCCTTTTGCCTTCAATCTTTCTCAGCATCAGGGTCTTTTCCAATGAACTGACTCTTCACACAAGGTGGCCAAAGTATTGGAACTTCAGCTTCAGCATCAGTCCTTGCAATGAATATTCCAGGTTGACTTCCTTTAGGAATAACTGGTTTGATCTCCTTGCAGCCCAAGGGACTCTCAAGAGTCTTCTCCAGTCCCACAATTCAAGCATCAATTCTTTGGCACTCAGCCTTCTTTATGGTCCAACTTGCACATCCATACGTGACTACTGGAAAAAACAGAGCTTTGACTACACAGACCTTTGTTGGTGAACTGATGTCTCTGCTTTTTAACACACTGTCTACGTTTGTTGCAGGTTTCTTTCCAAGGAGCAAGCATCTTTTAATTTCATGGCTGTAGTCGCCATATGCAATGATTGCTTCCCTGGTGGCTCAGTGGTAAAGAATCTGCCTGCAGTGCAAAAGACGCATACAGGAGACTGAATTTTGATCCCTGGGTCGGGAAGATCCCCTGGAGAAGGAAATGGCAACCCACTCCAGTATTCTTGCCTGAAAATTCCATGGCCAGAGAAGCCTGGCAGGCTACAGTCCATGAGGTCACTAAAGAGTCAGCCTCAACCGAACAACTAAACAATCCCAAGGCATTTTAAATTATAGCACACCGAAAAACATTAGTTGTGTTCCCCCTTCATTTTTCTTTCCTATAGTTATAACTGCTAGTCAGAGAGATTTTGAGGGTTTGATAAAAATGTTTTATAGATCACAATCGCAGTTTTCCTCGTTGATAATTAAGAGTGCTTTGCATGGTTTCAGCATTTTTTTATGGTGCAGTCATCATCATGGCTTCACACTACGCAGTCCTGCACAGCAAGGACAGCCTGTTTACATGCCCATTTTAATAATAAGCATTTGTTTGTTATTCTTTGCCAAGAGAAGAATGAATACAAGAAACCATAAGCCAAACAATTATAAAAAGACAGAGAAAGTGTTCTCATAACAGTAGATAGATAGTTTAACTGTGTGTTCCAAGATGAAAGAACTGTCTATTGTTAAGAAGGAAAAATAACTTCGCAGACTTGATTCTCATTTCTTAGGAAATGAAATATCTAGATGGGCCTACTAATTACAAGAAGAAAAGGCATTAAAACATTTTTATTATAGAAAAAACTTACACATAACTCAAAAGTGAGCGTATATAATAATCCCCTTCATTCAGCTTAAACAACAATCAATATTTTGCCAATTTTCTTCATTATTCTCCTCTCCACCTTTGGTTGGGAGTATTAGAAAGTAAATCTCAGGAGTTGTATTACTTTTACTGGTAAATACTTCACTGTGCATCTTTAACAAGAAACGGCATTTTCAGAGAATATTGTACTCAGTCATGTCCAACCCAACGGCCTGGAGCCCACCACGCTCTTCTGTCCTTGGGATTTCACAGGCAAGAATACCAGAGTGGGCTGCCATTTCCTACCCCAGGGGATGGGACACCACTGAGCAACGGAACAGCAACCACAACAGCTCAAGGGGATCTTCTCTACCCAGGGATGGAATCCACATCTCCTGCATGGGCAAGCAGATTCTTTACCACTGCACCACCCGGAAAGCCCTGATAGAGAACACGAACCCAGGTCTCCCGCATTGTAGACAGACACTTTACCATCTGAGCCACCAGGGAAGTCCTGATAGAGAACACAGCACAGTGCAAATGTCTATGAAACGTAATGAAATGAGCAATAACTCCTGAATATCATCTAGTACTGACTACATTCAGATATATATATATAGACTCCATATTTAGTCCATATTTGGGTTTTCCAAATTGCCTCAAAAATGCCTTTTTACATATGGCTCTGTTAAGTTGAAATCCATACAGGGTCCACATATTATACTTGGTTGTTACATATTAATATCTAATATCTCTAGTAATCTGCAATAGTTCTTTCTTCTTTTTTCCCCATGCCACTAATTTATTGAAGAAAACAGATCATCTGTCATGTAAAAGGTCCCACATTCTCATTTCCTCTGATTCTTTTCATCTGTTCTGTTTCTTGTATTTCCTGCAAGTCTGAAGGTAGATCTACAACCTTGATATTCAGGTTTGTTTTTCCTTTTGTTCTCTGGTAACAAGAGTACTGCAGAGCGGATGTTGGGTTCCTTCTAGTGCATTGCATCAGGAGGCACCCATGGTCTGCTTGGCCCACTTTTAATGAATCTTGTTTCCTACAAACATTAACTAATTGGTTATAAGTTTCATCCTACAATACCTATATAATGGTTTTGAAATAACTGTACAAGAGGACCACTAACCATAGAACTATGGAAAGCAGTTTAAGAAAACTACTCAGGTCTTCTTGCTTTTAAGATATATATATCCTACCAGGCATTTTCATTAAAATAATACTTTTTTGTTATTTAAAATAATAATTGTTTGTGTTGATGGTCATCTTTTATTTCTTTGCTATAATTATGCTTTTTAAAATTATTTCTAACATTACATGATGGCAAAATCAAAGCAATAAAATGAGGAGTATTCAGGGAAGTACTGCTTCCTTTCCAGCCTCTTTATCTACTCTATTCCATCGCTTTCTCTAGGTAACCAATTTTAGTAGCTTTTAGTGTATCTCCCCATTGTTATTTTTGAAAAAATTGTGAGCAAATACACTGTATCCTCCTTCCCTTTTACTTCTTACACTGAAGTATCAGACTGCATATAGCCTTCTATTCTTGCTGGCAGAGAGAGCACTTTGTTACCAAACTTTAATGAAAGATACAGACTTAAAAAAAATCTTACTGATACAACAAACAAAGCTAAACTATGAAAAGGAAATTTGGGGTTTTAGTACTTTGGGAGAAGCAGACAGACCTTGTTCACCAAACAAGATAACCATATCCTATAACCTTGCTGGTTTACAAAAGTATTCATTTTCTTGTGAGAGTGGGTGGATTACTATTTCCTGAGCAGGCATGACGATAAGTGTCTCTGTAATCTGGAAGGAATGAAAATTTAAAAAGTATAAAAATAATGAAGATATACAGATATACATATGAAGATATGGAATATCTTTAATGGCAGAAAGTGAAAAGGAACTAAAGAGCCTGTTGATAAAGGTGAAAGAGGAGAGTGAAAAAGCTGGCTTACAACTCAACATTCAAAAAACAAAGATCATGGCATCCGGTCTACCACTTCATGGTAAATAGATGAGGAAAATATGGAAACTGTGTCAGATTTCATTTTCTTGGGCTCCAAAATCAATGCAGACAGTGACTGCAGCAACAAAATTAAAAGATGTTTGCTCCTTGGAATAATAGCTATGACAAACCTAGACAGTGTATTAAAAAGCAGAGACATCACTTTGCCAACAAAGGTCCTCATACTCAAAGCTATGGTTTTTTCAGTAGTCATGTATGGATGTGAGAGTTGGATCATAA
The DNA here is from genome assembly GCA_006410935.1 of Redunca redunca. Lineage (NCBI taxonomy): Eukaryota > Metazoa > Chordata > Mammalia > Artiodactyla > Bovidae > Redunca > Redunca redunca. The sequence goes on along the minus strand of SJYQ01000150.1, from coordinate 376,713 downwards.
AGAAGGCTGAGCACCAAAGAACTGATTCCTTCAAACTGTGGTTCTGGAGAAGACTCTTGGGAGTCCTTTGGACTACAGGGAGATCAAACCAGTCAATCCTAAAAGAAATCAACCTGAATATTCATTGGAAGTACTGGTGCTGAAGCTCCAATACTTTGGGCACCTGATGTGAACAACTAACTCATTGTAAAAGATCCTGATGCTGGGAAAGATTGAGGGCAAGAGAAGGGGGCGACAGAGGATGAGATGGTTAGATGGCATCACTGACTCAATGGACATGACTTTGAGCAAACTCAGGGAGAAGGTGAAGGACAGGGAAGCCAGGCATGCTGCAGTCCATGGGGTCGCAAAGAGTCGGACACGACTTAGCAACGGAACAACAACAACAAATCAAGATATGCAACTAGATTCATACTGTTTACTTTAGGATAAGTTTAAGTGTAAAGTTAAGTAATAGTAGCTAATGATATGGCATAATGTATGTTTTTCTGCTATGTATGGCATTTGAGAGTTCTAAAGAACATCTTTGTAAGGTTTTAATCTCATTTAAGTTGTTTCAAGGAGTTTCAGTTCAGTTCAGTCGCTCAGTCGTGTCCTACTCTTTGCGACCCCATGAACCGGAGCACACCAGGCCTCCCTGTCCATCACCAACTCCTGGAGTCTACCCAAACCTATGCGCATTGAGTCAGTGATGTCATTCAAGGAGTTTACCTAATAAAATTTGCAATAGACATTTACATGTTTAACAAAAATGGATTTTTCCAAGTGGTACTGAATTAAATATATTTATTAAACATAGCTCTAAAATACAAAGAGTAGTCACTGTTTCCCTCCATGTACAAAAGCCCCTTGAGCATTAAATAGTCTTTCAGTAATACTGAGGTCAAAAAATAAAACTACTCATCATGAGAAATCTAACATTTTATGTCATGCCATGATACCTATGTTAGACCCTCACTTCTTCATTAAAGGCATGGTTTCTTTTTTACTATTATTGTTTTTTCTATTAACTTTTATAGCCTATGAAAAATAAATATTTTAGAACTGGGAGGGATTTAAATTAATTCATTCCACCCTGCCTTAGTCTGTTCAGGATGCTGTAATGAAAATATCATAGACAGGGTGGTTATAAACAGGAGAAATTTATTTCTGACAGTTCTGGAGGCCAGGAAGTCCAAGATCAAGGTGCTTGTAGATTTGATGTCTTGAGAGCCTGCTTCCTGGTTGATATACTGCCATCTTCTTGTTATAATCTTACATGGCAGAAGGGGAGACTGAACTCACTGGGGTCTCTTCTCTAAAGACATACTTCTTATTCATGAGAGCACCACCCTTATGACCTAATCATCTCCAAAAAGCCCCACCTCTAAATACTATCCATTACACTGGGGATTAGGTTTCAGCATATGAATTCTGGAGAACATAAACATTCAATCATGTGAAATGCCGGGCTGGATGGATCCCAGCCTGGAATCAAGATTGCAGGGAGAAATATCAACAACCCAGACATGCAGATGACACCACTCTAATGACAGAAAGTGAAGAGAACTAAAGAATCTCTTGATAAGGGTGAAAGAGAAGAGTCCATATAGTCAAAGCTATGGTTTTTCCAGTAGTCACGCTGATGTGAGAGTTGGACCATAAAGAAAGCTGAGCAATGAAGAATTGATGATTTTGAACTGTGGTGCTGGAGAAGACTCTTGAGAGTCCTTTGGACTTCAAGGAGATCAAACCAGTCATTCCTAAAGGAAATCAACCCTAAATATTCATTGGAAGGATTGATGCTGACGCTGAAGCTCCAATACTTTGGCCATCTGGGGTGATGAATTGACTCATTGGAAAAGACCTGATGCTGGGAAAGATTGAAAGCAAAAAGAAAAGAGGGCAAGATGGTGGGATAGCATCACTGACTCAATGGACATGAATTTGAGCAAACTCTGCAAGACAGTGAAGGATAGGGAAGCCTAGTGTGCTGCTAGTGGTAAAGAACCTGCCTGTCAGTGCAGGAGACATAAGAGACAGGGGTTCGATCCCTGGTTTGGGAAGATCTCCTGGAGGAGGGGATGGCAAGCCACTCCAGTATTCTTGTCTGGAGAGTCCCATGGACAGAGGATCCTGGCAGGCTACAGTGCATGCGGTCACAAAGAGCCAGACAAGACGGAAGCAACTGAGCATACACACAAATAAAGTAAGTGTCTTGCAAAGTTTAAAATTAATGGGACCAATCACTACTGACATTAAACAGCCATGAATTTGGTATGTTTGTAAGCTAGAATTAATGATTTGTAGTGGCATTTCATTATCCTTTATTTCAAACTTTCCCCATAAAATTAATTAAAAAAAAAAACATTTCCCCAGCTCTCAGCAACCTGAGATACACGTAAGAGTGCTGATTTGATGTTGTTGTTTAGTCATTAAGTCATGTCTGACTCTTTTTGCAACTGCATGGACTGTAGCTCACCAGGCTCCTCTGTCTATGGGATTTACCAGGCAAGAATACTGAAGTGGGTTGCTATTTCCTTCTCCAGGGGATCTTCCCAACCCAGGGATAAAACCCATGCCTGCATTACTGACCCACCAGGGAAGCTCAACATCCCATTGCTAACAGTATTGATATCCCAAATTTCACTGCTTCCAGCCCCTATCTGGGTAACATAGAGGTTGGTTTTTCCTTAAAATTCCAATCAGTTGCTCCTGGGAATCCCAAAGCTGTTCTGTGTAAATTCAAGAATTCCAAGATTGTTTCTGTCCCAAACCTGTGAAACAGTCTAAAGGTGGAGTCATAGTGCTGCTATTCTTGACTTCCTAAGAGCTTTGATGTCTAACTTGAGGCGGAGCTTCAGGCTCCTTTAACCACAAATCCTTTTGATGCCAAAATAGCAATCCTTTCACTGAATTGCTTGCCCTACTCAAACCATACCTGGTGGTCACATTGTTCAAAAGAGATAACTTTTATAACTTTTCTGAAGATGTCTAGTAAGTCAAACCTGTACTTCAAGACTAAGGCCATGTTTATTTACATGCCCAAACAGTGCCACAGTGTAGCAAGAACTTAAAATCTTCCATTCATTTTCCCACCAGTTTTGAAATAAAGCGCTTCTAGATAAAACTTTATTTTGAGGGTCTGCATTATATCAAAACCTGGCATAATGTAAGATTTTGTAGGTAATACTTTTATATCACATGATTTCCAACTTTCAAAATTTAAAGTCACATGACATTTGATGGCACTGTGCTGTGCGTGCTGTACAGAAGTGGGGGGAATGCCTTTCCTTATTTTGTGTTGTACACCTCATAAGAGCAAGTTTTTGGATTTTGCTGTAGTCTCTTCCTCCATAAGGTTCAGACCCACAATCCATGGGGCTGAGACAGATGTCAAGCAGCTCCCCCTCCGCCAACCCCAATACTCTGATTTCACTCTGGATTCTTTCCCCCATGAAGATCAGAATTTAGTAAAGAAAGACTTCAATAACTTAAGTTCTCTTCTCACCACAGACAATTTACTTGTGATCCCCATTAAAAGCGAGAATTTTCAAATGTCATTGAACGTGAGGCAGAATATCAGGGGGCACACAGGCCTTTCTTATATGCCTAAAATTGACTTCATGATCAACATGTGCATGCTGTATGTATTAACTTATCAAAGCATTTACAGCAATGACCAAAGGAGAGAAATGCTTGACTTAGAAAAGTAGAATTCTGAATTCTGGGAAGTTGGTATATATTTGAACCAAACTTATCTCTGCACTCAATACATATGACCGTAATAGTCCCTTGGACTGCAAAGAGATCAAACTAGTCAATCCTAAAGGAAATCAACCCTGAATATTCATTGGAAGGACTGATGCTGAAGCTCTAAAACTTTGGTCACCTGATGCAAAGAGCCAACTCACTGGAAAAGACCCTGATGCTGGGAAAGATTGAAGGCAACAGGAGAAGGGGGCAGCAGAAGATGAGATGGTTAGATAGCATCACTGACTCAGTGGACATGAATCTGAGCAAATTCCAGGAGATAGTGAAGGATAGGGAAGCCTGGCATGCTGCGGTCCATGTGGTTGCAAAGATTTGGCCATGACTTAGCAAGTAAACAACAACAAATGGTAAACAGGTGGCAATAACAAGAGAAAACCATCATTTACACTTAACAGTAGCCATGTACCTACAATAAATAGTTAAGAACACAGAGAAGGCACAAACAATGTCAGCAATCCTTGGTGAGCTATTCCCACATTAATGTGTGTTACTATGAGTAACTGGAAGTGATGCCTGCATCTCTTTCAGTGTATTCCACAGTTTAGACTTTTAACTTACGTAGTTTTCCTATTCCTGCTTGTTAAATGAGGAAATTCCTATATATATTTTAAAACAGAGAATCTCATCTTCTACTTTGTTTTTTTGAATTTGGTTTCATCCCCAATTTTATCTATTTGTATTTTAAAGATTTTATTGGAATATAATTGATTTACAATGTTATGTTAGTTTCAGGTGTACAGCAAAGTGCATCGGTTATATATATACACATATCCACTCCTTTTTAAACTCTTTCCCCATATAGGCCATTACAGAGTGTTAAGTACAGTTCTGCGCTGTACAGTCTGTCCTTATCAGTCATCTATTTTATATATAGTAGTGTGTATATGTCAGTCCCAGTCCCCCAATTTATCCCTCCCTCATTTTCTACTCTTGAGAATGCAAAACCATTCAACTTAATAGTGACTAGCCAACCCTGGTCCAACAACTCTATACTCCTATCAATATAATAATGCCATAGTGTTTACCTTAAAATGCTTTAAAGTAAGTACAATACAATGAAATTTTAAGCTGTGACTTTAACTTAAAAAAAATAGTTAGGCATGCACAATAAAATTCCAAAATATATAAATGTTCTATACTTCTTCTAGAAGTCTGTTCCTATCTCGCTAGGCCTAATTCTACTTCCCAGATGCAATCACTGCTCTCATTCTCTTGTATATCTTCCAGAGGTAGCCTGTGCATTCCATTTATTTCTAATGCTTGTTATTTCATGTCTTTCTTCATTTTAGGTGACTCCAGAATTAATGATGAAAGCATGTACTTTTTATACTGGGCATTTACTGAAGACCCATTTTTAGTAAGAACATGAGTTTTATATATTATTCCCTCCTCTTTGTGTTCTTATTCTAGAGATTCTCCATATGAAGAACAACTCACTTTTGGCCAGTTGTACTGATTTTATCTATTTAATCTTATTTTCACCTTTTTATATTATATATTTCTTTTATATTTATTTAGCTTTTACTTAGTTACAAGATAGTCTTTGCTTCTTTAAGGTACCAGTTTGTCTTTTTTAAAATAGAACTTCAAAACTGAAAGTACAGGTCTATAATCCCCTTATCTGAAATCCTTGGAGACAGACATATTTGGGAATCTAGATTCCCTTTCTTAAAATTTTTTTAGAAAGGAAATCTCTGCACACACACTGTGTATTATATAACATCTTCAGTTGTGTCTGGGATGGCACATTGGAAGCAAACATATCTGAACACGTTAGTATTTCTACAATAAAATGTATTTGTATATTCTTGCTAAGTGAAATGAAGAAATACTATGAACCATTATGTGTCAGATTCGGAGAAGTTTTGATGCAAAATTAGTTTAGGTCAGGTCTAGCTTTGCCTCTAAATAAGTTATGGGAGAAAAAAAAAAGTTTCTATCTCAGAGCTTTGGGGGCTTTACAGATGTAGACAAGGGAAATGCAAGCTTAAAGAAAATGCAAGGACTGACTGTAAATAAAACAATGCAAATAATTTAACAGCTTCTTTGAAGCTGTGATTTTTGAGGAGGTAAAGGAAGCCCAGTATATTACTTCTCTCTCTCAAGTTTATTTATTAATGTATTACTGTAACTTCAAAATATTATATTCCTATATTTTCTGCTTATAGCACATGGAGAGAGATAGCAATACCTCCCACAAATGAAGATGAACTTCTGGCTGAAAGAATGGAAGCAGCAATAGTATATGACAATTTCAGACTTAAAAAACATGTATTACATCACTGGCACTCTTATGTGAAAAATAGAAAAGAACAACTTAGAGGTAAATCCTTATATAGTAACAATTGGTTTTTGTTTTCATGGATCCAAAGTTTCAACAAACTTAACAGTTAAACATAACCTGTACTAGAGAATTTATTATTTTTATGTCTAGAAAATTGTCATGAAATGTAAAGTCACTAATTTAAAGCATTTAATGAGATTTGTCTCAAAGAGTTTTAGAGTAATAGCAAGCAGCATATTTTAAATAAAATTCTATATCTGTTTGTGTGATTATATACAAGTTTCAGTATAAATAGGGAGCTACTATTAACTTTTTTTATAAAATAGAGAGTTGGGATAGATAGGTAGATGGACAGATATAAAAACTGACTGTTTTTTATAATCAGCTCTTTATTCTTTATATTTTATTTAATGAATTTCTGAGAAAACTTAAAGAAAAACAATTTTTTTTTGCTTAAACCCTCGATAGCGGTAATGAGTGGACAGCAGGAATAGAGAGTCCCTCCAGCTAACTACATACTGATCTGTTTATGGCTGCTGCAAATCAGTAAATCCTTTCCTCTTGATTGGCTCCTGTTGGTACCTCAGAGTGGACTCTGGCGATTTTAACATAAGGGTGGTGGTGGTGGTTTAGTTGCTAAGTCATGTCCGACTCTTGCGACCCCATGGACTGTAGCCCGCCAGGCTCCTCTGTCCATGGGATTTTCCAGGCAAGAATATTGGAGTGGATTGCCATTTCCTTCTCCAGGGGATCTTCCCAACCCAGGAATCGAACCCAGGTCTCCTACATTGCAGGCAGATTCTTTACCTACTAAGCTAGTTAGCAGGTCTCTTATCTCTGAGAGGAAGCAATTAGCTATAGTTAAGAATGGTGTCCCCAAGGCCTGCCTTAATCATCCTCCTTCCTGGCCTGGCCCCTGTGTTTGAGCTTTGGACCCCTGCTTAAACATATAAATATAAATATATATATATATATATATATAGCAATCTATTTAATCACAGGGCATTTAAAAGTACTATCTCATGACTCTATTTCTATGAATAAATCTGGAAGTTCTGGTTTTATAAAGAACAGATTTGTTAAAAAGGAAATGCTATATAACTTGACATTTTGTTACGTCTATAATATCTTAATTTATAAGGGCAAAGGTAATGTTCACAAGTTAATGAAGTCTCAGCAGTACTATATTTTGCTGTCAGTAGTAATCAATTTCGGATGCAATTAAAATTAAAACTATCAGATGCAGCATTGTTTCATATTATAAACCTGATAGAATATTAATTATAATACTGTGCAATTATATACAGTAATCTAATGCATTTTCTTCAGATGCACTACTGCGGATACAAAAGATGTTCCACTGCTACAAGATGATAGTTACCCTAAATAAATGGAGGGATAGAGCAAGACATAAGTTTAAAAAGAGAGAAGATGAGCTGGTATGGCATATTGTAAACGTTGTTTTTTAGAAACTGAACTTTGCTGTTACATTGATGTTGTCTCAGATAATAATGCTATGTGTGGAAAACACTAAAGACTTGAATATTATATACTTTTAATGGGGTCCTTGTTCTTTTAATAATCTAAATGCCTCCTCACTTACCCAAAATATTTCCTAATAAATTTTGTTCTTTCATTTGAAGTTCAACATCAAGGAAAAATCTTTTTAACATTTCACTTAAATTTATTGATAAAGACACTAAGAATTTTGTTTAAGNATCCAAGCAAACTCCTTCAAACTTATAATAATAAAAACATCTCTAGTTTGCTTTAGCTATCAGCATAGTAAATTATCATTTAATGTTTTTTTTAGAATATTCACAGTAACTACTAGGAAGAGATACAGAAACATGCTGGAATTTTTTGTAGTTACATTATTTAGTATGTAATGCTTTACTAGTAGTCTGAAATATAAAGTCAGGATAAATAAGAAAGAGAAAAATAGGAAGAAATTAAACCCCGTTTTATGGTTCCTGGTGAAAAGGAAACTGCGCGACCAGGCTGCCGTTTTATATCCCCTTAAACTGAATGTCCCTGAGAGAAGGCAGCACTGTTCTCTTTAACCATCCCCATATACTAAACATGATGTTTGGTAGTAATTGATATATATAAATATGTATGATAGTGTATATTATATATGACATAGTAATATTATCCCTAATATAAGTGAAGGCAGTGAAAGTGAAGTCGTTCAGTCGTGTCCGACTCTTTGCGACCCTATGGACTATAGTCTACCAGGCTCCTCCATCCATGGGATTTTCCAGGCAAGAGTACTAGAGTAGATATGTATTAAATAGTTAATTGAGTATTTAAAGAAAGTGTTTTATTTTAGCTATGTGATTTCTTGGCCTAACAGTACTGCTGCATTCACTAGGGTGGAGTGAGGAGGTGTCTGCTGGGAGGAGAGAGCTATGTGCCGTCTCTCCATTGTGAGCTCTTCCTTAGGCTCTAATATGTACACATATTACAGAAAAATTGTGTGTGTCTACGGGTACAACACTTATTTACCCTTTAGGGTTTTTTTTCTTGATTATGCACTTTTAATGAATGTATTGAAAGTAAAAATGGGGATTTACTGTCATGATACATCAGGCAATCCTCCAAATTCTTTCCTTCTGACTTTTTTTAAGAAAAATATAAATATATATAAATATATACATTTTTTTTCATTTTTGGCCATGCCACACGGTTTCTAGCATCTTAGGTTCCTCAACCAGGGACCTTAAGCCCAGGCTCTTGATAGTGAGAGGTTGGCATCCTAACCATTGGACCAGAGAAGAAGTCCCCTGACTCTCCTCTTACAGCTCCAGGGTAACCCTTACCCTTCTATGCCCCAAGTACCAGCTCTGTCATTACCAGAACCTTGACTCTGGGTTTCAGCTTTCTCATTTCTATAATAGAGGGCTGGACCACATCTTCAAGGTGACTGTCTATGCCAGTATTGTATGACAACTAGTGGAAATGATCTATAATGGTTTGGTGGTTCAGAGACTATTACATATGCTCTGGACAATGATAATTTATATGATGATGATGATAATAATGTTTAATTGGTGCTATCATTGTATCAAGCATTGTGCTTTATATGTATCATCTCATTTAGTCCTTAACAACAATTCCATGGAATCTATAAATTATTTTCATGGCAGATGCTAAAGCATGAACTTCAATTACAAAAATTCTCCAAGTTAAAATTCAAAGCAAATTCTAAAGAAGAACACTTTTTTCCTGAACAATTTGTGTCTGAAGGCTTTCTTGTAGGTGGGATTCCTGATTTTGACATTTCACAGTTACCCAAAAGAGCAATATTACAGGTTCGTATGAATTCATGTCTTAATTAGTTGTTTTGATAATGTTTTCTTAAACAGTGGTTTTATAAACCTTATATGAATGATAGAAACCATATTTTGAAGAAAAAATATTTTTTACAACTACCTTTGGGCTATCTCAGCTTTTGGAAGTCATCCATTTGGATGGCTGTAAATTGTTATAATAATCAAAAAATGGAGAAATTAAAGAAATAGTAAATAATGAAAAAAATGTCTTTCTTTCCTTCCTCGTTCAAGAACATATTGTCATTAAAGGTACAACAGATTTTAGATACTTCATTGCATACCTTTTAATCTCTAATCCCTAATCCTTTAACCTTAATGTTATACCTACACTCTGGAATGTAAGTGGGGCTTGTCATAATGCTACTTTCAGTTAGTTAAATATATTTATGCCTCTCATCTTTCTTTCTTAGATTGTGAGTTCATAAAAATAAGAATCATGTATCTATATCTTATAACTCATTGAATTGATCTCTGAAATATAAACCATAATTCCAACTACTGGTTATATTCTGTCCTATTTTGATAAATATGTAATCCCTATTTTGTGGGACTACCTGATAAGTGGTGGAAGAGTTGTAAAATATCACCTTATTCTGGTTAATGGCAGATTTACATTATAAAATCCCATGTATTAAACCTATCTTTCTAAATGTAGAACTGAGCTCAAGTTATTTTGGGGAACAAGATGTATACCTGTATTTATATTTCATCTTGCACTTTATGTATAGTATAGAGTCAGAATGAGGACATTTTTGTCCACTGTTTCTTCTTTATAAATTGCCTGTTCACATCTTCTTTGTGTTCAAACTGGAATTCTTATAATTTTCTTACAGTTTATAAGAAAACCCTTTATATACTGGTAGTTTTCACCTTTTGTCTGGAACATATTTGAAATTTTTTTCCCCTACACTTAATGTGCTGTGCTTGGTTGCTCAATCGGGTCAGACTTTGCAGCTCCTGTGGACTGTAGCCTGCCAGGCACCTCTGTCCATGGGGATTCTCCAAGCAAGAATACTGGAGTGCCATGTCCTCCTCCAAGGGATCTTCCCAATCCAGGGGTCGAACCCAGGTCTCCTGCACTGCAGACAGATGCTTTACCATCTGAGCCACCAGGGAAGCCCTTAATGCCTACACTTAAGGCTTGCTTTCAGCTTTGCCCATGGAGTCTGACCAGAGAAAATTTAAAGCTTTATGTAACAAAATCCATTACTGTTGCCCTGATTATTTCTTTTTGTGTCATATTAATATGTCATTCTTAGCTATTTTTCTAAGCCATATCAAACTCCTTCCTACAATTATGTAGCTGGTTTTTCCTTAACTCCTGTATGTTGACTGATCCGAGAAGGCAATGGCACCCCACTCCAGTACACTTGCCTGGAGAATCCCATGGACGGAGGAGCCTGGTAGGCTGCAGTCCATGGGATCGCTACGAGTCGGACACGACTGAGTGACTTCACTTTCACTTTTCACTTTCCTGCATTGGAGAAAGAAATGGTACCCCACTCCAGTATTCTTGCCTGGAGAATCCCAGGGATGGGGGAGCCCGGTAGGCCATGGTCTATGGGGTCGCACAGAGTCGGACACGACTGAAGCGACTTAGCAGCAGCAGCAGCATGTTGACTGCTAATGTTTATTTACATTGTAAGCACCTGAATTTTCAATTCATTTCAGATTATGCCTTAAAATATTTTTTATCACTCTACATATAAGAACCTAGCAAGAGTATGCTTTCATCTTCCCCTTCTTGTGGTTCATGCTATTATTTCCATGTACTTTATTTTTATGCATTTATAAACCCTATACTAGAGTTTATTTTTCCTTTAAACAGTCAATTATATTTTATCCAATGTGTATTTTTAATGTTTAACAATCTCAAACAGGAAGGTTGCAAGTGCAATACAATGTACTTTTTTTTTCTGAACAATTTGAGAGTAAGTTGCTGACATGATAACCTATCACCCCTAAATATTCCTGGAGTTTTCACTATAAACAAGGGCATCCTCTTGAAGTCAGCCATCAAAATCCTTGGATCTAATTTGGGTATCCCCAGTTGTCCCAGTAATGCAAAAGGATCACACAAGAATAGCTGATTACCATGGCCATTCATCTCCTTGAGTCTGCCTTTCTTTAACTTTCATTCCCTTGACATGAAGATCAGGCCAATTTTATTGTAGAAGATCTCTTATTTTAACTTGTTCTGTTTTCTCCAGAATAAATTCAGGTTCTGAATTTCTATTAGAAATACCACAGACATTAGGCTGTGCTCTTCGCACTCCATGGTACAGAATCTGGATTTTCCCAGGATTGGTGACTTCACAGGTGATTGCTTATTTAAGGCGGTGTCTGCTTCTCCACTATTCAACTGCCCTCTTTGAAATGGATATGCATTTTGTGGGGAGGTACTTTACAATTATATAAATATTCCCACTCTTTGTCAAACTTTCAGTTTATTTATATCCGTATGACTCATGGTTTTCTATTTTATTCAATGAGATATAATCTGTTACTATCACTATTTATTTTGGTGCTCAAATTCTTCCAGATTCAGAAGTAGGACTCCTTTCAAGTTTCCTTCTATGTCCCTTTGACATGTAACTATCATCCTCTAAGCACTTCCTACTTTATAGCACAGCATGATATCACCTGATAGTTGGTACCAAAATCAAATTGATTATATGCAGCCGAAGATGGAGAAGCTCTATATAGTCAGCAAAAACAAGACCTGGAGCTGACTGTGGCTCAGATCCTGAGTTCCTTACTGCAAAATTTAGACTTGAATTGAAGAAAGTAGGGAAAATCACTAGGCATTCAGGTATGACCTAAATCAAATCCTTTATGCTTATATAGTAGAAGTAACAAATAGATTCAAGAGATTAGATCTGATAGAGTGCCTGAAGAACTGTGGACGGAGGTTCATAACATTGAACAGGAGGTGGTGACCAAAACGATGCCAGAGAAAAAGAAATACAAGAAGGCAAAATGTTTGTCTGAGAAGGCCTTGCAAATAGCTAAGAAAAGAAGAGAAGCTAAAGGCAAAGATATACCCAACTAAATGCAGAGTTCCAAAGAAATAGCAAGGAGAGATAAGAAAGCCTTCTAAAGTGAACAGTGCAAAAAACAAAAGAACAAAAAAGAGGAAAACAATAGAATGGAAAGGCTAGAGATCTCTTCAAGAAAATTAGAGACGCCAAGGTAGCTTTTCATGCAAAGATGTACACAATATGGGAAAGAAACAGCAATAACCTAACAGAAGCAGAAGAGATTAAGAAGTGGCAAGAATACACAGAAGATCTGTACAAAAAAAGTCTTAATGACCCGGCTAACCACGATGGTGGTTATCCCGGAGTGTGAAGTCAAGTGGGCATTAGGAAGCACTACTAGGCACAAAGCTAGCGGAGGTGATGCAATTCCAGCTGAGCTATTTCAAATCCTAATAGATGAATCTGTTAAAGTGCTGCACTCAGTATGCCAACAAATTTGGAAAACTCAGCAATGGTCTGGAAAAGATTAGTTTTCAATGCAATCCCAAAGACAGGCAATGCCAAAGAATGCTCAAAGTGAAAGTGAAAGTCATTCAGTCGTATCCAACTCTTTGTGACCCCATGGACTATACAGTCCCCGGAATTCTCCATGCCAGAATACTGGATGGAGTAGCCTTTACCTTCTTCAGGGGATCTTCACAACCCAGGGTTTGAACCCAGGTCGCCTGCATTGCAGGCAGATTCTTTACAGCTGAGCCACAAGCGAAGCCCAAGAATGCTCAAACTATCATTCAATTGTGCTCATTTCACATGCTAGCAAGGTAATGCTCAAAATCCTTCAAGCCAGGCTTCAACAGTACATAAACTGAGAACTTCCAGGTGTACAAGCTGGATTTAGAAAAGGCAGAGGAACCGGAGATCAAATTGCCAACATCTGCTGGATCACAGAAGAAGCAAGGGAATTTTGAAAACCATCTACTTCTGCTTCATTGACTACGCTAAAGCCTTTGACTGTGTGGATCACAACAAACTGTGGAAAATTCTTAAAGAGATGGGAATACCAGACCATCTCCTGAGAAACCTGTATGTAGGTCAAGATGAAACAATTAGAACTGGACATGGAACAACAGACTGGTTCAAAATTGGGAAAGGAGTATGTCAAGGCTGTATATTCTCATCCTGCTTACTTAACTTATATGCAGAGTATGTCATGGAAAATGCCAGGCTGGATAACTCACAGAGCTGAAATCAAGATTGCATGGAGAAAAATCAACAACCTCAGATATGCAGATGACACCACCCTAATGGCAGAAGAGGAACAAAGAGCCTCTTGATGATGGTCAAAGAGAAGAGTGAAAAAGATGGCTTAAAACTCAACATTCAAAAAACTAAGATCATGGCATCCAATCCCATCCTTTAATGGCAAATAGATGGAGATAAAATGGAAGCAGTGGTAAATTTTATTTTCTTGGGCTCCAAAATCACTGTGAATGGTGACTGCAGTCATGAAATTAAAAGATGCTTGCTCCTTGGAAGAAAAGCTACAACACACATAGACAGCATATTAAAAAAGCAGAGACATCTTTTTGTCAACAAAGTTCCAAAGCTACGGTTTTTCCAATAGTCATGTATGGTTGTGAGAGTTGGACCATAAAGAAGGCTGCATGCTGAAGAATTGATGCTTTCGAATTGTGGCACTATAGAAGACTCTTGAGAGTCCCTTGGACAGCAAGGAGATCAAACCAGTTAATCCTAAAGGAAATCAACCCTAAAAATTCATTGGAAGGACTGATGCTGAAGGTGAAGCTCCAATACTCTGACCATGTGATGCAAAGAATTGATTCACTGGAAAAAAACCCTGATGCTTAGAAAGATTGAAGGCAGGAGGAGAAGGGGATGACAGAGGATGAAGTGGTTTGGATGGCATCACCGACTTATCATGGACATGAGCTTGGGCAAACTCAAGGAGATAGTGAAGGACAGAGCAGCTGTGTGTGCTGCAGTCCATGGTGCTGCAAAGACTCGGACACGACTTAGTGACTGAACAATGACAACAATTTGCCTTCTGTGTCCCGTTGACATGCAACTATCATACTCTGAGCACTTCTCTACTTTATAGCACAACATGATGTTCCAGTCTCCACTTGTACTTTCCCCGCTCCATCCTAGTCAGTTATCTAGAACTCTTTGAATCCTTTTGAATGGAGAATTGTAGATAGAAACCAAGATTTGAACACTACCTGTGTTCATTGCCATTGGAGTGTTGCTTCTCCCATGCACTCTTGGTAGAACTAGAGATTGTGTAAGTAGGTACACACATATACGCATTTCCTCCATAAATACATATCTCTATGTACTTAACACCTACACTGCATGTCAATACTTCCAGTTCAGTTTATCACCACAGGACTCATTCTAGTCTTCTCCTTTTCTATATCTGCGATGTCCTTCTCCAACAGTGAGAATCCCAACCCGCATTGTTCTTCATGTATTTACTTATCTGATCACTCCCCTGCGTGTAAGCAGTCACACATGTGGCTGCCTCTGTCCCCTCTGTGTGGGTACCTTCCTCATCCTGCTCAGGCTCTGACACCGCTTGCCACTCAGAGGCCCTCCTCCTGTGCTTGGACCATGACATTCTATGCCAGTTGCCCTTTCCCCTATGCAGTTGCCTTCCTAATTTTATTTGGGCCAACACGCCCTGCACTGAACACCTTGCTGTGTAGACGCCCCCTTACCCTTCTCAGGTTCTGAATCTCTGCATAAGCTGCCCCTTTGGGGATGCATGCCTTATACTAAATAGGCCCTGTCACCACACATCATCCTTCTCCCCCACCATAGCTGCTCTCCACATGCCCCTTGCTCCAGGGATCTCACACAGAGTTTTACTTCCTTTATTCACCCTCCTTGTCTGGTTCCAGTTCTTATATCCCACAATGGCTGTCCCTCCTTAAGGACTTCCTCCTCGTTCCTTGCAGACTCCAGTATCCTACACTGTTCTTCCACAGGGACTAGTGCCCTTCTCATTCTGCTGGTCTCAGTCTGTGCTGAGCAGATGTCCTCTTCTTGGGCTCCAGCATCCCACAGTGAGCCATGCTTCCTCACTTGTCTTCCTTTTTCCAGTGAGGCTCTGATATTCTACTGTGGGCCATTCCTCCTTGGGGACACCCTCCTTACCTGTCTTGGTCTCCAAAACCCTGTGCAAGGAAAGCTGCTCCACTGAGTCGATACTCCCCAAGTTCTGATACCTTGCTTTGGGCCAACAGAGGCCCCCCGGGCCCCTCAACTTGCACAGACGCTTCCTTCACTTGGACCAATCTAATGGCTTAAGGACTGAACTGCGTTGAAAGAAGAAAGTGAAAGGGTAGTGGAAGGGATCTTTTAAGGAAATTAAAGATACAGAAAAAAGTATTTTCCATTTTTCCACAGATTGGTTGATTGTGGTGTTCTTCTAGTTTAGATATGAGTTTTCATCTGGAACCATTTTTCTTCAGCATGAAGAACCTCCTTTAACATTTCTTGAAGCACATTTTTATTGGTGCTTAATTTTCTCAGCTTGTATTTTCTCAACCTTTAAAAATTTCATTCATTCCATTTAAAAGATGTCATTCCATTATCTTCTGTATCATTGTTTTAAATGAGAAGTCAGTGGAATATTTTTCTTTATATGCATGTGTCTTTTTCCTTTCTCGTTGCTTTGAAGACTTTTCTTTTTATGACTGAATATTCAGCAAGTTGATTTTGATATGCCTTGTGGTTTTCTTTGTGTTTGTCCTTCTTGGAATTCATTGAACTCATAGATATAAATGTTTGTATTTTTCAGAAAATTTGGAAAGTTTTCAGCCATTATTTCTTCAAATATTTTTCATTCTTCTTTATCTTTCTGGACTACAATTACACATACATTAAACAACTTAATATTTCCCCACATTTCATCGTGTTCCTTTTCCTTTTCTAAGACTTTTTTTCCTTCCTGAGCTTCATTTTTAATAGTATTTATTGTAATGTCTTCAAGTTCAGCACAGTAAATATGCAACTGTTTTTTAAAAAGTCATTAACTTCTGTTTACTCATGAAATTAGCCAAAAAAAGGCACCAATGATTCATATAATAGATGGCCTGCAATATACTGCTGAATTTTGGAAGTAGAATGAACTTAGAATGTTTTAAAATTCTTACTAGCTTTTGTTAACCTCCTTTTTCTTCAGCTACCTTAAAAGGGGGAAAATGCATCCAGTCAATCTTGAGTTTAGAAACTTTTCAGAAAGAGACAGAGAGGATGGCCACAATAAACAATAACTTCCTCAGAATGTAGAGCAAGGAAACTGTTGATTATTAGTGATATTTGGCTAGGTTGCTTCAGTCTCATCCGACTCGGCGACTCCATAGACGGCATACATGCATTGGAGAAGGAAATGGCAACCCACTCCAGTATTCTTGCCTGGAGAATCCCAGGGACAGAGGAGCCTGATGGGTTGCCATCTATGGGGTCACACAGAGTCGGACATGACTGAAATGACTTAGCAGCAGCAGCAGTGACATTTGGCTAGTTTTATAGTCATCAGTCAGTCAGTCAAGTCACTCAGTCGTGTCCGACTCTTTGCGACCCCTGGATTGTAGCTTACCAGTCCATGGAATTTTCCAGGCAAGAATACTGGAGTGGGTTGCCATTTCCTTCTCCAGGGGATCTTCCTGACCCAGGGATTGAACCCAGGTCTCTGCTATTGCAGGCAGATGCTTTACCATCTGAGCTACCAGTAGAGATTTTTAATTTTGTTTTTATTGTTGACTGCCTAACTTCAAAATAATTAAACAGTGCTTGTTTAGGGTAAAAAAAAAAAATAAGCAGTGTCTAATCTGCTATTAAGCCATTCTAGTGATTTTTTTCACTATAGATGTTACATTCATCTCTAGAAGTTATTTGGTTCATTAAAACATTTTTCCACTTTCTCTTTCATTTTTTTTTGAAATCCTTGAGCATTTTCAGAATAGCTGTTTTAAAGAATTTGATTACCAGTTCTATTATCCCTGTAATTTCTCTATGTGTTTACGTTCTAAATTTTTCTCTTGGTTATGTGTTCTGTCAGATTTTCCTTCTTCTTTACAGATATTGTAATTTTTTAATTATTATATGCTGGATGTTTAGTAAGTTACATTGTTGAGTGCCTGTTTTCTTTAAGAAGCGTTAACTTGGGTTTTGTAGTTAGTTAATTTACTTGAAGATAGGCTTCATCTTTTCCCAGCTTATACTTAAGCTTTGTTAAGGAAAGACTAGAATGAAATATTTTTATGCTAGTTTATCCTTATGCTTATCGAGTGATCTTCCTGGATCTTTACTGAATGCCCTAAGTGTTCTGTGACATGTCTCTACTCTGATTTATCTCAATTTGTAAATTTCCCAGTCCATATGTACTAGAGTTGTACTGTTTACAGATTCCTGGTAGATGCTTTGTCCCCAGGAGTGGTTTTCTTGTTCAGCTTCAAGGCCTGTCCCCTGTACAGACACACTGTTTAAGATGCAGTCAAAGAGGCAAGGGTCCCTATGCAGACTTTTTGAGCCCTTTCTTCTGTGTAACTTCCACTTTCCAGCACTTTGCCAATAAATTCCAGCAACCTCAACATCTGTGAACCCCATCATCTATTTCCTCGACTTAGTGAGCCCGCCTGGCACTCTTTCTCTCACAAGCCACCAATAAATGCTTCTGTGCAGAAAGCCTGGGCTATCATGGCTTTCTGAACCTGGGTGGTATTTAACTTCAGTTGCTCCAAACAGTGCCCATGTATCCTTCCATGGGTCTCTTCCTTCCATTTCTTACAGAAACTTTTTAAGCTCTTATTTATGGACTAAATGTTTGTGTGTCCCCTTCTCCCTATTCCTATGATGAAGCCCTCACTTCCAATGTGACTGTGTTTGGAGACAGGGCCTGTGAAGAGATGATTAGGCTTAAATGAGGTCATATAGTTGGGATCCTAACTTCAAAGAATACAAACATTTATATCTATGAGTTCAATGAATTCCAAGAAGGACAAACACAAAGAAAACCACAAGGCATATCAAAATCAACTTGCTGAATATTCAGTCATAAAAAGAAAAGTCTTCAAAGCAACGAGAAAGGAAAAAGACACATGCATATAAAGAAAAATATTCCACTGACTTCTCATTTAAAACAATGATACAGAAGATAATGGGATCCTAACTTCAAAGAAGTTTGGCTAGGTCAACAATTATACTACCCCCAATAGGGTAGTAGCCTGTATGAAAAGGGGCAGAGACACCAGAGCTCTCTGTCTGCCATGTGAGTACACAGCAAGAAGGCAGAGAAGAGAGAGCTCCCACCAGAAACCAAATTGGACAGACGCTTGATCTTGGACTTCCCACCCTCCAGAGCTATGAGAAATACACTTTTGTTGCTTAAGCCACCTAATTTATTGTATTTTGTTATGGCACCCTGAACAGACTGTTACCACTGTTCAATTTTTCATGCTAAATACCCTACCTCACTATCCTTCACTTTCACTTTCCATCCTTCTTCACTGAATAACTATAAGCCACTAGGTAGGAACTCCTTTAGCTTACTTTCTGACCCCTTTCCTCAATTCTGTTTTCCTAATCTTTGTACCCTCTTTTCAAATGTACCATCCATACCCATCTTTGCTTCCTTTTCTGTTCTAATGGCATTTTGTGTATATAATATAGAACATTTATATCAGACACCTTTCTTTAAATTCTGCCATAGGTAGTGATGCAAGCTATTTTCAGGCCATTATTAATGTCAGTTTTGATTCCATGAGGAGTAGTTGACAGAAAGTGGCATAATTAACTTCAAACACAAGACAGTTTCTCAACATAGTTTTGTTGCCTGTTAGTCAAGGCACTCAATGGTACACACGTATGAAATTATTCCTGGATGTCTAGGAGTAAGTCTTATTCATATTATATTCTCTGATTCACAAGCATACAGAATATTTAAAATATTTACTCAAGTGAATGAATATGTCATTTAAGGAATTAGACCATGCTGCTCCTATTCAAGTTTAAACAGGTAGTACAGATCTAGAAATAAAAGGATCACAGTTTTCCTCAGGCTATTTCTTGTGCTTGTGACAGTCAACAATTATTGATGGTTAGACATAAAAAGTAAGTTTTCAATAATTAAAAAAAATCTAGTGCTGATGGAAACAGAAGAGAAAAAGGATAAGGTTCTGAACTATCTTTAGGTCTCAAGAACACAGTACTTTTCTTTTTATGGGCCTCCATATAGGTGACTAGACTTTCCCTGGTGGCTCAGAGGTTAAAGCATCTGCCTACAATGCAGGAGACCTGGGTTCAATCCCTGGGTTGGGAAGATCCTCTGGAGAAGGAAATGGCAACCCACTCCAGTACCTTTGCCTGGAAATCTCATAGACGGAGGAGTGTGCTAGATTACAGTCTATGGGGTCGCAAAGAGTTGGACATGACTTGAGCGACTTCACTTTCACTTTCATATAGGTGACTTACAGACAGCATAAGAACATTTAAGTCCTTAGTTTCAGAAGCCAACTGGATGAAAACAGTTCACTGTGCTTCAAAGTAGCTATTTTAGGCACAACACTCTGGGTCTAGTAATTCTCTAAGGTATCAGGTCATACTGTCTTCACCTACCAATACAGGAAAACATGATCGTTGGTGGGGCTTAAAGAAACAAGGACTTGTTTTTTTCCCTATAATAAAAGAAGGCCATTTAGGGATGCTTCTCTACAATGCCAATAAAAATGGAATTCTATTTTTTCACTTCAAAACCCTTAGTATTCTCTTGGTTATTGTCTCATGGTTGCAATATGGCTTCTCCTCTTTCAACCTCATATTCACTTACCAGCCCAGAAGAAGGGGGAAAATCACAATGGTGGAAGGCAATAGGTTGTCTATCTTTGATTATTAGAAAAGCCAAAGTTTCCCTAAGACTTCACAGTCAAGACTTCCAGTGATGTGCCTTAGATTAGAACTTTGCCACTAAGCCACAACTAACTGCAAGACTGCCATGGAACTGTGAGTGGGGGGCTTGGGTGAGATAACAAGTAGTCAGTCTCATTGAAGGTGGATCTAAACTGCCATTCATCAGACAGTATTTAAAAGGGCATTCCTCTTTGACAGGAAAAAAAATGTTTTGGTTTTAGTGAAAAGCAAAACAACAATTACAACAAATAAGAAACAAGAAGATGTGGAGGCGGCAAAGGAGCCACTTCCACCTTCCAGTCCTGTTGTTGTTCAGTCATGAATTCATGTCTGACTCTTCGTGAGCTCATGGACTGCAGCCCTTCAGCCCTCTTTCTCCTTCACTGTCTCTAATAGTTCACTCAGATTCATATCCATTGAGACAATAATGCTATCTAACCATCTCTTCCTCTGCCATCCTCTTTCCCTGTTGCTTTCAATCTTTCCCAGCATCAGGATCTTTTCCAGTGAGTCAGCTCTTTGTATTAGGTGGCCAAAGTAATGGAGCTTCAGCTTCAGCATCAGTCATTCCAAAGAATACTCAGGATGCATTTCCTTTAGGAATGACTGGTTTGATCTCTATGAAGCCCAAGTCACTATCAAGAGTCTTCTCCCGCACTACAATTCAAAAGCATCAATTCTTTGGCACTCAGCCTTCTTTATGGTCCAACTCTCATATCCGTACATGACTACTGGAGAAACCATAGCTTTGACTAGATGGACCTTTGTTGGCAAAGTGATGTCTCTTTGTTATAGCTTTCCTTCCAGTTCAGAGAAACTAAAAATGTCAATTAATAAAGAACCACAGAATCCAGGAGCCAATAAACCATTTTTTAATGTGATCCAGGCTTTAACAGAAACTTGTACCCTTTGGAAGGAATGATGCTAAAGCTGAAACTCCAGTACTTTGGCCACGTCATGTGAAGAGTTGATTCATTGGAAAATACCTGATGCTGGGAGGGATTGGGGGCAGGAGGAGAAGGGGACGACAGAGGATGAGATGGCTGGATGGCATCACTGACTCGATGGACGTGAGTCTGAGTGAACTCTGGGAGTTGATGATGGACAGGGAGGCCTGGCGTGCTGCGATTCATGGGGTCGCAAAGAGTCGGACACGACTGAATGACTGAACTGAACTGAACTGTACACGGAAACTTCAGCAGTTATGATGGAGATATGAGCTTGCATGTTTTCTCATAAGAAGTCTTTTAGTTTGATAATATAGTGATTAAAAGTCCAGCTACTCACTAGTGATATGACTGTTGGTAGTTTCAACCCTCTTGGCCCTTGTTCATCACCCCAACAAAACTAAACTTACAGAGAAGAATTTATGTTGAATTAGTTGACATTTGGATTCACTTCTATCAGGATATGGGAAACATGTAAAATTATTGGGGATGTTGCTGAGGACAATGAAAATCATTGCCAGTTTCTGCATTTTAAATATTGCTTTGCGACATCATGTCATGGGTAATGATCAAGCTTCCTGTCCCTCCTTCTATTCCAATGCCCACTCTGCCTCTGTCTGGAATGATATTGAGTCCTTTGGGGATAGATTTATAGAGTCTGCCAGAATAGTCAAACTATAGCATGATCTAGAAAAGAACAGATTTTTATACTGAGATTTTACCTTTTTCAGGAGGGACAGCTGAGGATCTAAGAAATTAAATGACATTCCCAAAGCCAGACAGCTATGAAACTAAGACCAGCACTTGTTTTTCCTGACTACTTGGCTAAAATTATAGCCTCTATATCACTCTGGTTTTTCCTCTTAGAGAATTCTAAGTAAAAAGAATGTATATATATATATATATTTACACACACACACATATATGAATGTGCTATTCATATATATGTAAAATTATAATTTATAATATGTATGCATGCCAAGTCGCTTTAGTTGTGTCCGACTCTGCAGCTCTATGGACTGTAGCCTGCTAGGCTCCTCTGTCCATGGGATTCTTCAGGCAAGAATACTGGAGTGGGGTGCCATGCCCTCCTCCAGGGAGTTTTCTCAACCCAGGGATGGAACCTGCGTCTCTTACGTCTCCTGTGCAGGCAGGCAGGTTCTTTACCACTAGTGCCACCTGGGAAGCCCCATAATATATATACACAAATGAGTAAAATAAACATGAAACAAAAAACAATAATTAAGAGCCATTATATCTCTTAGTTGTACTGCCTTTAGAAAAAAATAAAGAGTAACTTTTAAAATCTACTAAATCTTGACATGACACTAAAGCACAGCGTTATTTTTGGAGACATTCTCAAATTTTCCTCAGTCTAATAAGTTGTCAAGGATATCCATTAAAATGTACAAGTAATAAAAGAGTAAACTTATAGTGTAAAACTGTAAATTAATGATTCTAACACTCATGTCTTGAAGAGTTGGGTTTATTAAGCCTGTTAATACAATAGATTTTCAGAGTTAATTTTTTAAATCATAGTTTTAAAATGACATTTAATTTGGTGACTTCTCTGGTCAATTAATTCTAGGGGACTTAAACAATGTAATATGAGTTGAATCTAAACCTTATTTAAACTTTTTGGAAGTGTTAGTTTTTAAAAGAGATTTATCTATTTAGACTGCCTAATGTTTTGAAGGAATAATTTCAAACAACACCCAGTTTCAATTATTGGGATACAATTTGAACTTCACTTGGAAAAGTGTAGGCTTGCTTTTTATGTTCAGTTGCATCAACTTATGAAAACAAGTCAGGTTCTGTTTCACTATCATTTTCCTTAGTATCATTTATCCATTATGAAAGGCTGCTTTGTTAGCAGATGGTAGAGCTCATACACTATCAGTCAAACTCAGAGCTTGTTGAGACGGTTGGCAAAGATTATTTTCCATGAAAATGCAAGGGTTTTTGTATGTGTGTAGTTTGGCAAGCAATATAGAAAAAAAACCTCTTAGGTTGATGAATTTGGAAAGTCTAAATAACCTAGTTAAGTAATGCAGTTGTCTTAAAATGAAAGAGCACTTGATTAGCTTAATAATATAAATAGTATCTTAGGGCTGTCTTTCATCTTAAACACCTATAACTTTCTGTTTGTAAAAGATAATAGTATGTGGACTTGCAAAAATTTACAAAATACCTTCAGATTTTATAGTTTGATGACTCATCTCACTTGGGGGATTAAAAAAAAAACTGGATAACTGTTAAACTTGTACCATGTTGCAGGAGAAAAACCAGATGATTCAAGCCTGTTAGATTAAATTACTTGGGATTCTAAAACAAAAGAGTATTCTCAATGACTTTTGAGTCCATATTTTGATAACTTCAGGGGTCAGTCTGACCTCAGTTCACCAAAGCAGAGATTTTCCAAGTTTCTTAGGAAAGTATTGTGTGAACTTCACATAAGGGAAGCTTCCAAAACTACACTGCTCTATTAAAGAACTGTGTGTATGTTGGCTCAATTTGTGGTGTGGATAAAAAAGCAAATGAATCCAAACATCGAAAAATTGTTTTAGGATCAGTTTATTTTTGGTACAAGACTGCTCTGTCCATAGACGTGACTTTTATTGCTTTAGCCCTAATCAGTAATGCTAAGTCAAGAAGTTTACAATTTAGTTCAGTTCACTTGCTCAGTTGTGTCCGACTCTTTGAGACCCCATGAAACGCAGCACGCCGGGCCTCCCTGTCCATCATCAACTCCTGGAGTTCACTCAGACCCATGTCCATTGAGTTAGTGATGCCAACCATCCTCTGTCGTCCCCTTCTCCTCCTGCCCCCAATCCCTCCCAGCATCAGAATCTTTTCCAATGAATCAACTCTTCTCATGAGGTGGCCAAAGTACTGGAGTTTCAGCTTTAGCATCATTCCTTCCGAAGAAATCCCAGGGCTGATCTACTTTAGAATGGACTGGTTGGATCTCCTTGCAGTCCAAGGGACTCTCAAGAGTCTTCTCCAACACCACAGTTCAAAAGCATCAGTTCTTTGGCACCCAGCCTTCTTCACAGTCCAACTCTCACATCCATACATGACCACAGGAAAAACCATAGCCTTGACTAGACGGACCTTAGTCGGCAAAGTAATGTCTCTGCTTTTGAATATGCTATCTAGGTTGGTCATAACTTTTCTTCCAAGAAGTAAGTGTCTTTTAATTTCATGGCTGCAGTCACCATCTGCAGTGATTTTGGAGCCCCCCAAAATAAAGTCTGATACTGTTTCCACTGTTTCCCCATCTATTTCCCATGAAGTGATGGGACCAGATGCCATGATCTTCGTTTTCTGAATGTTGAGCTTTAAGCCAACTTTTTCACTCTCCTCTTTCACTTTCATCAAGAGGCTTTTTAGTTCCTCTTCACTTTCTGCCATAAGGGTGGTGTCATC
>SJYQ01000150.1:325590-351217 GCA_006410935.1 Redunca redunca | reverse complement strand
TTCCTGCCTGCAGTAGTAGATATAATGGTCATCTGAGTTAAATTCACCCATTCCAGTCCATTTTAGTTTGCTGATTCCTAGAATGTCGACGTTCACTCTTGCCATCTCTTGTTTGACCACTTCCAATTTGCCTGGATTCATGGACCTGACATTTCAGGTTCCTATATAATATTGCTCCTTACAGCATCAGATCTTGCTTCTATCACCAGTCACATCCACAACTGGGTGTTGTTTTTGCTTTGGCTCCATCCCTTCACTCTTTCTGAAGTTATTTCCCTACTGATCTCCAGTATCATGTTGGGTACCTACTGACCTGGGGAGTTCCTCTTTCAGTATCCTATCATTTTGCCTTTTCATACTGTTCATGGGGTTCTCAAGGCAAGAATACTGAAGTGGTTTGCCATTCCCTTTTCCAGTGGACCACATTCTGTCAGAAGGTGGTCTTTAGTGCCAAGAAGTTTACAACTGATTACTTAATCTAAAACCAATCCCTGTTCTTTTCCTTCATAGCACTTCTTGCTGTAATTAGTACTAATATTAATTTTTAACAGTGTTCTTATTTTTTGCCTGTCTCTCCCACTAAATTACCTGCTTTGGGGTACTGGGATTACATCTGTTTTGATTACTTCTGTTGAACTAAAACAAATGCACTGTCAGACAGTTCTTTGGCAAAGGTTTGTTTATTCAGAATCAGCAGAGAATTGCGATCAGAGGTCTATAACCATTGTGAGTCATGCGCAAGTCCTCCCATGACAGAGGAAGGTGAGCACTCTTTAGGGAAGGAGAAGGAAGTTGTGAAGGCTAAGTAAACAAAGAGCCCATGTCTTCTCACTGGCTGAGTCTCTGCCATGGGAGGAAGAGTGCTTGTTCGTGGGCTCTGTTATCCCTACAGGTGTGAGAGATCCTCTTTATGGTCTCCCAACTCTATTTAATTGAAGTTTCTGTCTATTGATTTTTTACATTTCTTTATCCTCAGCATCTAGGAGACTGGTACAAGCAGGTACTCAAGGATGTCATTTTACTTATTTAATAACTATGCTGGATGCCTATAATACTGTAATACACAGGCTCCATTTTAGGTATTGGGGGCATAGTGACGGATTAGACAAATATTTTGCTTTCACAGGGCAAGTGTGAGAAGTGTAGAATCAGATAATAAAAAAGGAAACACAAAAGGATATGTTACACAGAATTAAATGCTATGAAGAAAATATGTCAGGGTAAAAGAAGAACACCTTTACTAAAAGGAATGCCAAAAGCAAAGCTGGGGATGTAAATTGGTGCAGCCACTATGGAAAACATTATGGAAGTTCCTAAAAAAGTTAAAAATAGAAATACCATATGATTCATCAGTTCCACTTCTGGGTATTTATCTGAAGAAAACAAAAACATTAACTCAAAAAGATACCCTATGTTCACTGCTGCATTATTTACAGTTAGCCAAGACATGGAAACAACCTGAGTATCCATCAGCAGATGAATGGAAAAAATGTGAAATTATTATATATAAAATATATTAGAATATTATTCTGTCATAAAAAGAAGGAAATCTTGGCATTTTTGACAATATGGTTGGAACTTGGAGGAATTATGTTAAGTGAAATAAGTCATAAAGAGAAAAACAAATACTGTATAATCTTACTTATATGTAAAATCTAAAAAAAAAACACCAGACAACAAGAGGAAAAAAATGAACTCATAGATACAGAAAACAGACTGGTGGAGGTAGGCAAAATGAGTAAAGGTGGTCAAAATGTATAAATTTTCAGTTCTAAAATAAGTCCTGTAATGTACAGTACTGTGACTATAGTTAATAATACTGTATTGTATATTTGAAAATTGCTAAGAGTAGATCTTAAAAATTCTCATCACATGAAAAAAAATTGTTGCTGTGTGGTGATATATGTTAACTAGACTTACTGTGATCATTTTGTGATATATACAAAGATTGAATCACTATGTTGTATACTTAAAACTAACATATTAATGTCAGTTATATTCACTAAAGACAAGAAGCTGAAGTTGAATCATTCTATGGATATCTACAAGACCTTCCAGAACTAACACCAAAAAAACATGTCCTTTTCATCATAGGGAACTGGAATGCAAAAGTAGGAAGTCAAGAGATACCTGGTATAACAGGCAAGTTTGGCCTTGGAGTACAAAATGAAACAGGGCAAAGGCTAACAGAATTTTGCCAAGAGAATGCACTGGTCATAGCAAACACCCTCTTCCAACAACACAAGAGATGACTCCACATGGACATCACCAGGTGGTCAATACCAAAATCAGATTGAATATATTCTTTGCAGCTGAAGATGGAGAAGCACTATACAGTCAGCAAAAACAAGACTGGGAGATGACTGTGGCTCAGATCATCAGCTCCTCACTGCAAAATTCAGATGTGAATGGAAGAAAGTAGGGAAAAGCACTAGGCCATTCAGGTATAACATAAATCAAATTCCTTATGATTATACAGTGGAAGTGATAAATAGATTCAAGGTATTAGATCTGATAGACAGAGTGCCTAAAGAACTATGGAAGGAGGATTGTAACATTGTATAGGAGGTAGTAACGAAAGCCATCCTCAAGAAAAAAAAATGCAAAAAGGCAAAATGGTTGTCTGAGGAGACCTTACAAATAACTGAGAAAAGAAGAGAAGTGGAAGGCAAATGAGAAAAGGAAAGATATACCCATCTGAATGCAGAGTTCCAAAGAATAGCAAGGGAGACAAGAAAGCCTTCCTAAGTGAACAATTCAAAGCAACAGAAGAAAACAATACAATGGGAAAGACTAGAGATCAGTTCAAGAAAATTAGAGATACCAAGGGAACGTTTCATGCAAAGATGGCTCGATAAAGGACAGAAATGGTATGGACCTAACAGAAGCAGAAGAGATTAAGAAGAGGTGGCAAGAATACACAGAACTGTACAAAAAAGGGTCTTCATGATTGGGATAACCACCACGGTGTGATCACTCACCTAGAACCAGACATCCTGGAATGTGAAGTAAAGTGGGCCTTAGGAAGCATTGCTAGGGACAGAGCTAGTAGAGGTGATGGAATTTTAGCTGAGCTAGTTCAAATCCTAAAAGATGATGCTGTTAAAGTGCTGGATTCGATACACCAGCAAATTTGGAAAACTCAGCAATAGCCACAGCACTGGAAAAGGTCAGTTTTCATTCCAATTCCAAAGAAAGGCAACCCCAAAGAATGTTCAAACTGTTGAACAACTGTGCTAATTTTACACACTAGCAAAGTAATGCTCAAAATCCCTCAAGCTAGGCTTCAATCGTATGTGAATGGAGAACTTCTAGATGTACAAGCTGGATTTAGGAAAAGCAGAGGAACCAGAGATCAAATTACCAACATCCATTGGATCATAGAAAAAGCAAGAGAATGCCAGAGAAAAACATCTACTTCTGCTTCACTGACTACTCTAAAACCTTTGACTGCGTGGATCACAAAAAACTGTGGAAAATTTTTAAAGAAATGGGAATACCAGACCACCTTACCTGCCTCCTGAGAAATCTGTATGCAGGTCAAGAAGCAACAGAACTAGACATGGAATAATGGACTGGTTCAAAATTGTGAAAGGAGTACCTTAAGGCCATATATTGTCACCTTGCTTGTATAACTTATATGCAGAATACATCATGAGAAATGCTGGGCTAGATAAATCAAAAGCTGAATCAAGTTTGCTTGGAGAAATACCAACAATCTCAGATATTCAGATGACACCATCCTAATGGCAGAAAGCTAAGAGAAACTAAAGAGCCTCTTGATAAAGGTGAAAAAGCAGAGTGATAAAAGCTGGCTTAAAACTCAACATTCAGAAAACTAAGATCATGGCATCCAGTCCTATCACTTCATGGTAAACAGATGGGGGAAAAAATGGAAACAGTGGATAATTTTATTTTCTTGGGCTCCAAAATCACTGTGAATGGTGACTGAAGCCATGAAATTAAATAACATTAAAATGAATTTATGAACCAATTAAAATTAATTAATAAAATTAATTTCATGAAATTAAATGCTTGCTCCTTGGAAGGAAAACTATGATAAACATAGACAGCATATTAAAAGCAGAGAGATCACTTTGCCAACAAAAGTCCATACAACTAAAGCTATGCTTTTCCAGTAGTCATATACAGATGTGAAAGTTGGACCATAAAGATGGCTGAGTGCTGAAGAACAGATGCTTTTGAACTGTGGTGCTGAGAAGACTCCCATGAGTCCCTTGGACTACAGGGAGATCAAATCAGTCAATCCTAAAGGAAATCAACACTGAATATTCGTTGGAAGGACTCATGCTGAAAGTGAAGCTCCAATACTTTGGCCACCTGATGCGAAGAGCCAATTCATTAAAAAAGACCCTTATGCTGGGAAAGATTGAGGGCAGGAGGAGAAGACGGCAACAGAGGGTGAGATGATTGGTTGGCATCACTGACTCCAGGGACATGAGTTTGAGTAAACTCCAGGAGATAGTGAAGGACAGGGAAGCCTGGCTTGCTGCAGTCCTTGAGGCCGCATAGAGTCAAATCCGATTAAGTGACTGAACAACATAACTCAATTGAAAAAGAAAAAGTGACTGGGGTGTGCGGCTGTCGACAGTACTGTCAGGAAACACTTTTCTAACAGAACAAAAACAGAGATATTTGGTGAAAGAATTAAAAGAAAAATAATGACAGGAAAATGGTAGAAACAGTTTAGGTATGGGTGAATAAGGTCAGTTTGACTGGAATGGAAAATAATGTGTTGGGAGTAGCAAGATATAAAGTTGGAAAAATGAGACAGAGCCGTATTGTTGAGGTTTTGAGTGTCCACTCAGGAGTTGGGCTTAAACTTGTGGGCAGTGACCTGATGGCAGACGTAAAAAGTCATTTAGTGGGAATGAAAAGGA
Source organism: Redunca redunca (assembly GCA_006410935.1). Classification (NCBI taxonomy): domain Eukaryota; kingdom Metazoa; phylum Chordata; class Mammalia; order Artiodactyla; family Bovidae; genus Redunca; species Redunca redunca. The sequence goes on along the minus strand of SJYQ01000150.1, from coordinate 346,316 downwards.
AAGGGCCCATGGGAGAACCAAAGCACTCACAGAATTCTGAAATAGTATGTAGAGTGAAAAAGTGAGTGAGGAGGCCGCTAGGATATCATTGAGCCTGGGCAACTAGAGGGATGAGAAGCTCAGAAGTAATGAAGTCAGGAGCAGAGCCAGGGTTTTACTGATCTTAAATGCATGCATGACTCACATCACTCACCACTTACTCCTGACTCATGTTTCTGCCTTGCCAAGTGTTTTTCTTTCCATACTATACAATGTTCCATTGAAATGGGTGGTGGAACCTAATTCATTTTAGCAGTTTACCATCTGTTTTAGATGGCTTATGATCCGCACTAGGTAATTTACCAGTTACTCAAGAAGCTGTGTGTTATATTCAGAAGACAGCTCTCCTTTTACTGCACTATAAGGTAAAATTAAATAGGACAGAACTGCTACCCCTGCTCCTTCCCTGGCTCCTTTAGTTTCTTTCTTTCTATTAATTTATTTCTTTGTGTCTATAAATGTATGCGACTCATTCCTATTCTATAAAACATTTCTCAACGCTCTTTTCTTGAGCTAATATATTTTTCTCCTTGTAAGAGTTGTCAAATATCTTGATTTTACCTCCCACCTACCTACAGAGACACTCAAAAACTGCTTTTAAAATGGTCTCTACTCGGGTGTTCCAAAGGTACAAGCCAATTTATCATTTCCAAAGTAGAACTCATCATTTCCCTCCCCCAACCCTCTATTCTCCTGTATCCTGTTTCTAAATGAACAGCAGCATCACTGACTCCAGTAATCTAGCTAGAATCTGCAAATTATGATATCTTCCCTCCTTTATTCCCCACTACATATGCTGTCCTCCTTTTCTTTTATTAACACATTTTCTTTTTTTAAATTTATATTTACTTGTTCTTGGCTGTGCTGTGTCTTCACTGTGACGTAAGAGCTTTCTCTAGTTGCAGTGAGTGAGGGCTACTCTAGCTGTGATGCGTGGGCTTCTCATTGCAGGGGCTTCTCTTTCTTTAGAGCATGGGCTCTAGAGTGCTTATGCTCCAGCAGTTGTGGCACAAAGGCTTAGTTGCCCCAGGGCATGTGGGATCTTCCTGGACCAGGGATCGAACCCATGTCTCCTGCATTGGCAGGTGAATTCTTAACCACTGGACCACCAGCGAAGTCTCTACCTTTCCATTTTAACATGTAATCTCTCATACTTTCTCCTCTCCATTCTCTTTGGCACTCATTACTTTCAGTGACATTATTAATATCAAAGCATTTTAGTTGGGTCTTCCAGCATCTATTCTTTTTTTTTTCCCCAGCACTTATTCTTGACCTTGACCTTCCAGCTCATTTTTCATTTGTCCACCAAAGCTGTCTTTCTAAAGTCACATTTATTCACGTCACTTTCCTGCTTAAAAATCTCTCCTTGACTTCCCACTGGCTCTAACATTGCCCACAAAGCCCTTCCTGATCAAGCCCGTCACCATCTTTCAGCTTCATCCTCCACCATTTCTCTGTAGGAATATTCGGCTCTAGCCATACTGCCTTACTTAGTCTATTACCCAAGTACAGGACACTCTCTGCAGCCATTATGCCTTCTCTGTATAAGGCCCCCTTCTTTTGACTGGCTCACTCCTGTTATGCACAGCTCAGATGTCATCTTTTCCAGAAAGGCTGCATTTCCAGAAAGGCTTCTGTTCTCTCCCTTAGTCTTGGTTAGTTACCCTTCATATGTGTTCCCTGAGGGCCTTAGGTCAGTTTGCTATATGCCACCGTTTGGCAGCCAGTAAAGTCAATCTCAATCATGAATTGTAATCCTAATTCCCCCTGGATCCTGCTCCTTGGTTGTGCAAATCTTAGAGCTCAAGTACCCAAGAAGAACACTGCACTTGAGCCCACACTGGCCACCACACCTGTGCTTCCTAAATTGACTCAGTCTTTTGAAGGTAGGAGGCTCCACAGTTTATGAAACAAGCTTGGGCACAGGGGCTTGGGCACCTCGTGCTCGAGGCAGGCTATTCAGTGGTCAGTTGCTGTGGCCTTCAGAGGGCTCCCACTGGGGGGCCTGTCACCTTGTCTTCATGGGAATGTAGCACAGATGTCTTCCATAAGCTCCCATTCTTTCCCTAAGTGGTGAAACCAGGAATTGAGATAGGGTATGTCTGAATCTAAGTCTTGTATTTCCCCCTACTACATCATAATGCCTATCCTTGAACTTGTGTTGAACAAAAATGCTGAGGTCTTCTTTATCTGAACTGCTGGCCAGCAGTTTTACTTTATGTCACTGCTATTCCCAACCTCAACACGGTGGTTCCTGTTATTTCTGTTCAATTTCATCTTGTTTATTTTGATACTAGTTCCAATATTCAGTGAGTTAGCTATGTCGTACAGCCTGTGGAATTCACTGCTTTGATAAACATGATATTTACTGTCTTATCCGTGGTGAAAAAATGTTGAACACAAATCCTGTCTACTCTCCCTTTCTGGGGCACATATGCTGCCCTGAGCTGTGACATGCCTCTGCCTTTTTTTGTGTGTGTTTGTGTGTGTGTGTGAACATGGTTATGTCCCCTGACATGTAAGTGTTCTGGCTTTGTTTTTTAAAATCAGTTCTCTATCCATATTTTCTCCTGGAGGTGAACTATATACCAGAAGCATGACTGCCAGGGTGGTGCTAGTTCTAGGCGGAGTGAGGGAAAGACTGTCCCATAGTTGCTTGTGGTAAAGAATAGTCTTCAGAGGATTTGTCCAAACAGCCACAACTAGGCCGAGTATTGAGCATGGAAGAATTCCTTCCTGATGAGAGTCCTATAGGTGTATACAGCACATGGATCAGGGTATGGGAGCTGTCAACATGTGATGATCATGGTGACAGGCAAGTGATCAGGGACAGATGGCCAGGCTGACATTGAGGGTCTTTATACGGAGCTAAAGGACAAGCACAAGCAATGGGAGAACCCCAATCAGTTGAGTGTTGCCAGAGTTAGCAAGTAAAAATATAGAATGCCCAACTAAATTTAAAATTCAAGTAAAGTTTGCTTTTCCTTTTTAGTATAACTTTGTCCTATGCAATATGTGGCACATACTTGTACTATAAGTCTATTAGCTGTTTATGTAAAATTCAAATTTAATTGAGCATCCTGTATCTTATTTGTCAAGCCTAATCCAGATAGAACTGGAAAGTAATGTGGAGTTAGGTCCCTCCATTTAAAATAGGATAACAATGGACACATGATAGGAGTCTGCTAAGAATGGACATGAAATGCTTAGCACAGAGGAAGTCCACAGTACATTCAAGTGCCCTTTCCACTTCCACACAACCTTTCCTTTCTTACTGAAAATATAGCATTAAATAATTCGATTAGGTTGTTATCATAAATATCATATAAGCCCTAAGAATGAACAAACTCTTTGAGGGAGAGAAATTTTAAAACTCTGCAGTTGCCAACGGGTGAGTACTGGGAAATACTCATAATTTAAGAAAAGGCAAGGAAGCCAACTGGGGACTGTTATGGTTAATTTTATGTGTCAACTTGAATGGCCCATGAGTCCCCAGATATTTGGCTAATCATTAGTTCTGGGTGTGTTCTGTGAGGATGTTTCTGGATGAGATTAACCTTCGAATTAGTGCACTGAGTAAAGCAGAAGGCCCTCTCTAGGGTGGGTGGATATCATCCAAGCCATTGAAGGCCTGAGTAGAATAAAAGGGTAAGCAAGGAAGAATTCTCTCTATACTTGACTGCCTTTGAGCTAAGACATCTGTCTCCTGCCTTCTGACTCGGATTGGCACTGGAACTTACACCACTGCCTTTCCTGGTTCTCAGACCCTGGACTCACACCAGAACTACCCCCACTGGCTCTCCTGGGTCTCCAGCTTAATAGCTGCAGATCTTGAACTTCTCAGCCTCCATAATTGTGGGAGCAAATTCCTTAGTGTGTGTGTATATGTTTGTGTATCCTATCGTTTCTTTAGACTAATAGAAAAATGGAGAGAGCAGAGAACCGGGGGTGGAGAGTCAGGGAAAAACCAGGATAATGTGGCATCTTGGAAGCATGAGAATAATTTCCATTTAAAAGCCTAGTGTTTATGATTTTCTTTCTTTCTTTCCCTCTGTGCTTAACTGTTTCATAATATTTTACTTTGTTTTGATCTGAATTTCCCAAACTTATTTGGCCACATAATTATTTTTCCTATGAAATATATTTTTTAAAATATTTTATGTGACACATAAAAATATTGGCCTATATGTCCCTGGGACCCAGTTCTTGAATGTCAGACTCTAACCATCATAGTTCAGACCCATATGAAACTTATTATATCCAAAACAGCTTTTTGATTTATAATGACATTTGGAAATCATAGTAGAATATTTTTTAGGATACTGTCTTCAAGAGAGCATATGTCTCTGAGAATAAATTTAAATTAGGGAGAAATAGAAGAAGATACATAGAAATAGAAATACATAGAAGCAGAAGAAAAAGAAAGATACAAAGTGAAAAACTTAAACATTAAATTCTTATTTTTCTTAATAGTCTATATACATGAGAAGACACTCATAAAGTTTTCAGAATATCTATCATTTTATACATCAGAAATACTAAAACATTATTAAAACAGTATTAAAAACAAAAACAAGCCAAAGCAATCTGGAGGAAGAAGAGTGGAGATAGAGGAATCAACCTTCCTGACTTTAGACTATACTACAAACAATATTGTACAGGCCAAAGGAACAAGAAAGAAAGAAATACAGACCAATGGAACAAGATAGAAAGCCCAGAGGTAAACCAAGGCACCTGTGTGTACCCTATCTTTGACAAAGGAGGGAAGAATATAAAATGGGAAAAAGATAGTCTCTTCAATAAGTGGTACTGGGAAAACTGGACAGCTACCTGTAAAAGAATGAAATTAGAACATTTCCTAATACCATACACAAAGATAAACTCAAAATGGATTAAAGACCTAAATATAAGACCATAAACTATGAAACTCTTACAGGAAAATGTAGGCAGAACACTCTGATATAAATAATAGAAAGATCCTCTATGATCCACCTCCTAGAGTAATGGAAATAAAAACAAAAATAAACAATTGGGAGCTAATTAAATTTAAAAGTTTTTGCACAGCAAAGGAAACTATAAACAAGGTGAAAAGACAATCCTCAGAATAGGAGAAAATATAGCAAATGAAACAGCTGACAAAGAATTAATCTCCAAAATATACAAGCAGCTCATGCAATTCTACACCAGAAAAACAAACAACCCAATAAAAAAGTGGGAAGAAAGAGCTAAACTGACATTTCTCCCAAGAATACATACAGATGGCTAATAAACACATGAAAATATCCTCAACATTGCTTATTATTCAGTTCAGTTCAGTTCAGTTCAGTCACCCAGTCATGTCCAACTCTTTGCAACCCCATGGACTGCAGCACACCAGGCCTCCCTGTCCATCACCAACTCCCGGAGTTTACCCAAACTCATGTCCATTGAGTCAGTGATGCCATCCAACCATCTGATTCTCTGTCATCCCCTTCTCCTAATGCCTTCAATCTTTCCCAGCATCAGAGTCTTTTCAAACAAGTCAGCTCTTCACATCAGGTGGCCAAACTATTGGAATTTCAGCTTCAACATCAGTCCTTCCAATGAATACTCAAGACTGATCTCCTTTAGGATGGACTGTTTGGATCTCCTTGCAGTCCAAGGGACTCTCAAAAGTCTTCTCCAATACCACGGTTCAAAAGGATCAATTCTTTGGTTTTCAGCTTTCTTTATAGTCCAACTCTCACATCCATACATGACTACTGGAAAAACCATAGCTTTGACTAGATGGACCTTTGTTGGGAAAGTAATATCCCTGCTTTTTAATAAGTAGTATAGGTTGGTCACAACTTTCCTGCCAGGAGTAAACATCTTTTGATTTCATGGCTGCAGTCACCATCTGCAGTGATTTTGGAGCCCCCCAAAATAAAGTCTGCCACTGTTTGCACTGTTTGCTCATTATTAGAGAAATGCAAATCAGAAATATAAAGAGGCATCATCTCATGCTTGTCAGAATGGCCATCATCAAAAAATCTGCAAGCAAAAAATCCTGGAGAGAGTATGGAGAAAACAGAAACCTCTTGTACTGTTGGTGGGAATGTAAATGGATACAACCACTATGGAAGACCGTATGGAGATTCCTTAAAAAACTATAAATAAAACTACCATAAGACTCAACAATCCCACCCATACACCCTGAGAAAACCATAATTGAAAAAGACACGTGTACCCCAGTGTTCATTGCAGCACTATTTACAATAGCTAGGATGCGGAAGCTACCTAGATGTCCATCAACAGATGAATGGATAAAGAAGCTATAAAGAAGTACATATATACAATGGAATGTTACTCAGCCATATAAAGGAACACATTTGAGTCAGTGCTATTGAGGTGGATGAACCTAGAACCTATTATACAGAGTGAAGTCAGAAAGAGAAAAATAAATATTGTGTGTTAAAAGCATATATATGGAATCTATAAAGATGGCACTGATGAACATATTTATGTGGCAGCAATGGAGATGACATAGAAAACAGACTTGTGGACCCAGTGGGGAAAGCGGAGGGTGGGACAGATCGAGAGAGCAGCATGGAAACAGATACGCTCCCATACATGAAACAGACAGCCAGTGGGAATTTGCAGTATGACTCAGGGAACTCAAACCAGCGCTCTGTGACAACCTATCGGGGTGGGATGGGGTGGGAGGGAAGTGGGAGGGAGGGTCAAGAGGAAGGGGACATATGTACACCTATGGCTGATACATGTTGATGTATGGTAGAGACCAATACAATATTGTAAAGCAATTATCCTTCAATTTAAAAAAACACAAAATAACTTCTCTAGAATGTTCTACTTTGGGTAAGCAGAACAAGATAGTTCCTAAGAACAGTCCAGGTGTTGAAATAATATTTGATTTTTTTAAAAGATTAAGCATCAATAGAACATGGACGCAGATTAACTGTTGTATTCTTGAGTGAGTGAAGTTGCTCAGTTGTGTCCGACTCTTCACGACCCCACGGACTGTAGACTACCAGGTTTCTCTGGTAGTCGATGGGATTCTCCAGGCAAGCATACTGGAGTGGGTTGCCATTTCCTTCTCCACTGTATTCTTAGGAGTTCTATTTCTAACAGGATATAAATTTTCCACTACATGTTTCGAGGTGACAGTGTTGTTATATTTTTTGACATTCAGTGTTATGCTAAAAGGAAAGGTTAGTTTAAACAATGAACAGAAAACTATTGACCTTATGCTGGTAAAATTTTCATTTTGATTTTGGATGATGAGAATAGCTTTATTAAACAACTGCAGTTTACTTTCAAACAATTTTTTTTTTATTCAAGTAAGTGGGTGTTTGGAGAATTTTGATACAAATGTCTCTTAGGAAAATTTATTAGCAAAATTATGAAAGACATTACATACTGTCAAGAAACTTATGACTAGAAAATGTCCAGTAACTATGAGCCTTTGGAAAAATGTTCAAAATAGAGTTTATATGGTGAGGATTAAATTTTATGCTGAGAGGTGTTTTGTGACTCATTCTATTCTAGGCAGGGTGGCAGTCAGGTGAGAACAATCTATCACTCTAGAATGGGGAAAAGTTTCTGTGGAAATTGTGTTAGGAAACGAGTCTTAAATGTAGAAAATCAGAGTATGAATCTGAGATCTGAATAATTGTGTGTTATGGATTAAATGTTTGTGCCTCCACCAAATTCATGTGCTAAAGAATGAACTCCCAGTGAGATGATATGTATCTTGGGGAGATAAGCAGGTGTAGATGAGGTCATGTGGGTAGAGTCCCCATAATAGCACTATTGCCCTGAGAAAAAGAAGAAAAACCAGAGCTTCCTCTCTGCTGTGTAGGATACTGCAAGAAGGCAGCTGCCTGCAAGCCGGGAAAAGAGCACTTACCAAGGACCAGACCTGCCAGTGCTTTGACCTTGGGCTTCCCAATCTTCAGGAATGTGGCTCGGTCTATGGTGTTTTGTTATAGTAGCCTGAGCTGACTGAGGGACTGTGTAACCTACAGCATGCAATCTAGTCTCTCCCATCTTCAGTTTCCTGATTTGTATAATGGGGATAAAGTTGATGTGATCTATAAGTGAACATGCCTACCAATACTAAATGTAACCAAACCAATACTAAACAATCCCATTGGTACACAATCGACGGTGGAATGGACCCAAGACGTTTACTCTGACATTTAAAAACACTTATGTCTAACGATGACCCGATTACTAGTTAATCTTTAAATACATTCACATTCTAACAATTTTATTTTTAATCTCTGGGAATTGTGAAAACTGGCCTTTTTGAGCCAAAGCAGTGTTGCCAAAAAATATCTTTGGGGAATTTTCATTTCTTGTCCCTAAATTTGGCTCTGTTTGTTCTGATGAAATGAGTATTTCAGGACACAGGTTGCCCTTAGGACAGGGGTGACAAAAAAATAAACAGGGTTAAGAATTTGGCTGGGCCCATCATGGGAGAGATGGGGATGGGGATGATCTATAGCAAGGGTGGCCAACTGTGGCCTAAGGGACAAAACTGGCCCCCATCACCTTTTCTTGTATGAATTTCTAACTAAGAATAGTTTTCACATTTTAAAATGTAAAAAAAAAAAAGACAATTTATCTCTTGGTGAATTGTTGTTCGATGAGTTGAAGACATCTCTTCTTGGCCCACAAAGTCAAAATATGTACCTTTTTGCCCCTTTTTAGAAAATGTTTGTTGATGCGTGATCAAGCAACAACTTAGAAATACTACAGTTTAGTGAGTAGGATCCAGGAAATCAAATAGGTGGTAAAAGCATCCTGGAGCTAAAGGCATTTACTCCTTACTTTGATGATCTATCAGACAGTGGACTGGCAAGATGCTTGCTGCTCAACAGTCAATCCCTCTGCTCTTTCTTGCTGACAGAAGCTTGATTTGGTTCAAGAGTCCACTCTCCATGAGCTTCAGGGGAGGATTGTCCCACTTCTAGCCTCATCTCTTTATCTACTTGTGTACTGAAAACTACGATTTCCCATTAATACTCAGTTCTAATCTAACGGGACAGAGTTCATTCTAGTTTTCTTCCTTTTCATACTCACAACTATACCTTCTCCTAGAGGGAGAACCTGGATCCCAATTTTCTAGGCTTTTAATTTACTCTGTTTATCCACCTCTTCCCCATATGTACCAATCTCTAGTTGTCATAGCCACATTTCCTGTGCAAGTACCACCCTCCTTACACTCTTCTGGTTCTGATACTCCACACAAGCCAGTCCCTCATCTCATGAATGGATGTGATTCTCACATCACTAAGTTCCATCTCCACCCTACCCCTCAGTATGACCACCTGACTTTCTTCCCCTAGGGTCCCACTCCTTGACTAGACCCCTTTCCTGTGCACTTGGGCTCTAAGCCCTGTGCTGGGCCAGCTTCATGCTGCTGGTGCCTCAACTCCCACACCATGCCCTCCTCTTCCCTACCCCTCACCCCTGTCTCATTTGGGGTGCCCACTTCTTCACCAAAGTTCCAATGCTCCAATGCCTTTCACAGGCATGTTTTTCTCATTCCTGCTTTTTTATTATTATTTTTTTATAAACCTCAAGAAATACATATATCTCAACCCGATAGTCATCCTTCTTCAGCTTTACCAAGCAACTTGAACACGTAGTCCTTGCAGAACGACTTAGCCAGTGTACACATAACATTTTGATTCCGTATATATACATTAGAATGCAGTATTTATCTTTCTGTTTCTGACTCACTTCACTCTGTATAATAGGTTCTAGGTTCATCCACCTCATTAGAACTGACTCAAATGCATTCTTTTTTATGGCTGAATAATATTCCATTGTGTATATGTACCACAACTTCTTTATCCATTTATCCGTCAATGGACATCTAGGTTGCCTCCATGTTCTAGCTATTGTAAATAGTGCTGCAACAAACAATGGGATACGTGTGTCTCTTTCAATTTTGGTTTCCTCAGGGTATATGCCTAGGAGTGGGATTGCTGGGTCATATGGTGGTTTTATTCCTAGTTTTTTAAGGAATCTCCATACCGTCTTCCATGGTGGCGGTATCAATTTACATTCCCACCAACAGTACAAGAGTGTTCCCTTTTCTCCACACCCTCTCCAGCATTTATTGGTGGTAGACTTCTTGATGAGGGCCATTCTGACCAGTGTGAGGTAATAGCTCATTGTAGTTTTGATTTGCATTTCTCTAATAATGGCATCTGTTCCCATTAATTCATGGGAAATAGATGGGGAAACAGTGGAAACAGTGTCAGACTTTATTTTGGGGGGCTCCAAAATCACTGCAGATGGTGATTGCAGCCATGGAATTAAAAGATGCTTACTCCTTGGAAGAAAAGTTATGACCAACCTAGATAGCATATTGAAAAGCAGAGACATTACCTTGACAACAAAGGTCCGTCTATTCAAGGCTATGGTTTTTCCTGTAGTCATGTATGGATGAGAGAGTTGGACTGTGAAGAAAGCTGAGTGCCGAAGAATTGATGCTTTTGAACTGTGGTGTTGGAAAAGACCCTTGAGAGTCCCTTCAACTGCAAGGAGATCCAACCAGTCCATTCTAAAGGAGATCAGCCCTGGGTGTTCTTTGGAAGGAATGATGCTAAAGCTGAAACTCCAGTACTTTGGACACCTCATGTGAAGAGTTGACTCATTGGAAAAGACTCTGATGCTGGGAGAGATGGGGGCAGGAGGAAAAGGGGATGACCAAGGATGAGATGGCTGGATGGCATCACCGACTCGATGGACATGAGTTTGAGTGAACTCCGAGAGATGGTGATGGACAGGGAGGCCGGGTGTGCTGTGATTCATGGGGTCACAAAGAGTCAGACACGACTGAGCGACTGAACTGAACTGAACTGAATAATGAGCAATGTTAAGTATCTTTTCATGTGTTTGTTAGCCATCTGTATGTCATCTTTGGAGAAATGTCTGTTTAGGTTTTTCCCCCACTTTTTGATTGGGTTATTTGTTTTTCTGGTATTGAGTTGTACGAGCTGCTTGTATATTTTGGAAACTAATCCTTGGTCAGTTGTTTCATTTGCTATTATTTTCTCCCATTCTGAGGGTTGTCTTTTCACCTTGCTTATAGTTTTCTTTGCTATGCAAAAGCTTTTAAGTTTAATCAGGTCCCACTTGTTTACTTTTATTTCCATTATTGTAGGAGGTGGGTCATAGAGGATCTTGCTTTGATTTATGTCATCAAGTGTTCTGCCTATGATTTCCTCTAAGAGTTTTATAGTTTCTGGTCTTACGTTTAGGTCTTTCATCCATTTTGAGTTTATCTTTCTGTATGGTGTTAGAAAATGTTCTAATTTCATTTTTTTACATGTAGCTGTCCAGTTTTCCCAGCATGATTTATTGAAGAGGCTGTCTTTGCCCCATTGTATATTCTTGCCTGCGAGGACCATTGGGATTTTGATAGAGATTGTATTGAATTTGTAGAGCAGTTTGGGTGGTACTGACATCTTAAGTACTTTTCTTGTTAATATTATCAATTCCTTGGATATTTGATAAAATATTCTTTGAATCTGCAGGGTTTATATGTGTGTGTGTGTGTTTATTCTTAGGCAGATTTCAAATTCTGGTTAAATTTCTTTTATTGTTATTGTTATTATGTCCTCCAATCTATTAACATGGGATGTTTTCCTATTAATTTAGGTCTTAAATGTCTTTTAGTAATGCTTTATTGCTTGCAGTGTACTAGTCTTTCACCTTAGTTACATGTTTTTAGATATTTTTGTCAAAAGTGAGGTTTTAAAATAAAATATTTTAGGCATGCACAAAAAATATAATGAATGTAATCACCAATCAGCTTAAGAAATAAGATTCAACAAATACAATTAAAGCCTCTCTGACTGTATTTTTTTCCCTCCCTCAGATGTAACTGGTTTCTTAAATTTAGTGTTGATCATTTCCTTACATAGCCTTCCCTGATAGCTCAGTTGGTAAAGAATCTGTCTGCAATGCAGGAGACCCTGGTTCAATTCCTGGGTCAGGAAGATCCACTGGAGGAGGGATGGGCTACATACTCCAATATTCTTGGGCTTCCCTTGTGGCTCAGCTGGTAAAGAATCTGCCTGCAATGTGCAAGACCTGAGTTTGATCCCTGATTTGGGAAGATACCCTGCAGAAAGGAAAGGCTACCCACTCCAGTATTCTGGCCTGGAGAATTCCATGGACTGTATAGTCCATGCAGTTGTAAAGACTCAGATATGACTGAGTGACTTTCACTTTCTTTTCTTTTTTCCACTTCTTTTTTAAAAAATTAATTAATTTATGTTAATTGGAGGCTAATTACTTCACAATATTGTGGTGGTTTTTGCCATATATTGACATGAATCAGCCATGGGTGTACATGTATCCCCCAGTCTGGAACCTCCCTCCGTCCTCCCCCCTCCCTCCTCATTCCATCCCTCTAGATGGCCCAGGGCACCAGCTTTGAGTGCCCTGGAACTTGGATTGGTCATCTATTTCACATATGGCAATATACATATTTCAATGCTATTCTCTCAAATCATCTCACACTTGCCGTCTCTCACAGAGTCCAAAATTCTGTTCTTTATATCTGTGTCTCTTTTGCTGTCTCATATATAGGGCCATCGTTACCATATTTCATATACAGGCATTGTAAATTTCATATACATGCACTGATATACTGTATTGGTGTTTTTCTTTCTGACTCACTTCACTCTGTGTAACAGGCTCCAGTTTCATCCACCTCATTAGAACTGATTCAAATGCATTCTTTTTAATAGCTGAGTAATATTCCACTTTGTATATGTACCACAACTTTATTTTCCATTCATCTGCTAATGGACATCTAGGTTGCTTCCATTTGCTAGCTATTGTAAACAGTGCTGCAATGAACATTGGGTTCACGCGTCTCTTTCAATTCTGGTTTCCTCGGTGTGTATACCCAGCAGTGGGATTGCTAGGTTGTATGGCAGTTCTATTTCCAGTTTTTTAAGGAATCTCCACACTGTTCTCCATAGTGACTGTACTAGATTGCATTCCCACCAATAGTGTAAGAGAGTTCCCTTTTCTCTGAACCTTCTCCAGCATTTATTGTTTGTAGCCATTTTGATAGCAGCCATTTTGACTGGCGTGAGATGGTACCTCATTGTGGTTTTGACTTGCATTTCTCTGATAATGTTATGTTGAGCATCTTTTCACATGTTTGTTAGCTATCTGTATGTCTTCTTTGGAGAAATGTCTGTTTAGGTCTTTGGCCCATTTTTTGATTGGGTCGTTTATTTTTCTGGAATTGAGCTGCATGAGCTGCTTGTATATTTTTGAGATTAATTCTTTGTCAGTTGCTTCATATGCTGTTATTTCTCTTAGGGGCATTTTTAAATCCACTTAAAATAATCAAATCTCAAATTTAGAATTTGTCCTTTTTACCTATACTGTACTAAGGATCCATGTATTTTATCACTTATTCTAACCAGTGACCTTATTTCATACAGTAATACAAATGATCACAAATGTTTTTAATGTATTCTTGTCATTCATATAGTAAGTACATATTAGTTTGAGTTTATTACCTCTGATGAGAATTTTTTTAATCTTTGAGTTCTGAGAAGCTTAATAACTTATTTATGGATAAATTTCTTTTCTCTCTAATTATAGCTCTCTGTTCAGAATCTGATATTTTCAGTAACACTCTTGATACATTGACTGAGATAGAATGGAATCCAGCAACAAAGCTACTAAGTCAGGTAATTTAAATGTATTTTACAGAGCATAAGGCTTTTACTCTTTTTAAAACTCATTTGTTATTGGTGTTTATTGTTGTAACACATTTCTAGCTCTCAGTTAATTTCAGTAACAGTTTTAGTTCCATTTAGGGCTTCCTGGGTGGCGCTAATGGTAAGGTGAAAGTTAAAGTTGCTCAGTCCTAACCGATTCTTTGCGACCCCATGAACTATACAGCTCATGGAATTCTCCATGTCAGAATACTGGAGTGGGTAGTCTTTCCTTCTCCACAGGATCTTCCCAACACAGGGATCGAACCCAGGTCTCCCACATTGCAGGCAGACTCTTTACCCGCTGAGCCACAGGGAAGCCCAGTGGTAAAGAACTCACCTACCAATGCAGAATACTTAAGAGATTCGATTCAGTTCCCTGGGTTGGGAAGATCCCCTGGAGGAGGGAATGGCAACCCACTCCAGTATTCTTGCCTGGAGAATCCCAGGGACAGAGGACCCTGGTGGGCTACGGTCCATAGGGTCGCAAAGAGTCAGACAGAAGTGACTTAGCGACAATCCCCTAGGGATAAAAAGGGGTGACTTTTAGTGTCAAAATTCTCAGTCGTATATTAGAAGAATGATACATGTTAGGGAATGGTAAGATTGCCAGATAATACTGAAAATTAAAAGTAAGTGTCTATTGTCTTACCAAGAGTTTAAGAAATAAGGAATAGTATAATCAATACTATAGTAAGTTAAATTATATATTTACTTTCTAGGTTCTTAATGTTCAAAGAAATATATTTTTTAAAATGTATTTATTAAAGAAAATTTTATTGTCACTTTGGAGGAAAATTGCAGTGATTCTTGGGAATTATTATTACCATTAGCTGACCATTGCAACTAGTTTTAATTAGTTAAGTATTTAGATGAAGTATTTTTGTGTCCCTAAAACATACTCTAGAAGTTCAGTGATTTTTGAAAATCCTTGATGTTAGTTTTATTTTTTAACTCATGGTTTGACCCTCAAACAGTATCGAAAGCAGAAACAGACCCCTTTTGAATGCAGGAAAACCTAGCAGCCACTAGAGTTTTAAAGATCAATAATCTCTGTTTCACTTCTTAAATTCAGAGATACCTGAGAAATAAAATAGTAGTCAGATGAGAGGACACTTAAATTATCAGCTTTATAACTAATGAGTTTAAAGACCTGTATTCCATCTTATGAGCCCTACCTCCTACTTTTGACTCGACTTTTCCAGTCAGGAACATGCAGAGCATTTGTTTATATGATCCTTTTTTTTTCTTTTCATCCTAACCCTTTCTTCTGTTCTGAGTTAGTTTACCAAAATTGCAGACCCTTTATCATACTCTGTATCAATCAGGACTGTTAAAAAGATGTTGAAGAAGAAAATGGCCTGAACCACCAAATGATTCAAAGTTAAATTAATTAAATGATTAATCTAAATTTTAGTTAAGAAAACAAAGAATATATGATTAGAATTCTGACTTGAAAATTTGGTTTTGTTTACAATAGGAAAACTTGGAAAGTGAATTGAATTCACTTCGTGCTAACTATGATAACCTGGTATTAGACTATGAACATTTAAGAAGAGAAAATGAAGAAATGGGATTGAAATTAAAAGAAAAGAATGATTTGGATGAATTTGAAGCTCTAGAAAGAAAAGCAGAGAAAGATCAAGAGGTAAAGAATGTGGAAATGTGAAACTAAACTAAAAACACAAGTTTAAAGGAAGTATTCTCTTAAAAATATTTATTTCTAAAGTTGAGATAGTGAAGATGTACCTGTTTTCCACATATATACACAATTTAGAGAATTTAAGAAATAACTTATTTATATTATTTTAAAAATAGTTAAATCATATTTGTTTCTCTTGTGCTTATGCACAAGAAATTAAGAACATCTTTAGGAAGGTTTGGTGAATCTGCCTATTGATAGATTTGTCTTGAAGAAATTATTTCCTGATAATTTATATATTAAAGTATTTAATTTGTTGAGCATATGAGAAGTGCTGCCTAGACTATAGCCATTTCCTTCTGAGACCAACATGAATTTTAATATCCAGCTGAATGTTTTATATATGGATAGTATCTATTAATGAATTTTGTTTTTTTAGAAAGTATATACCTAAATAACTGTGTGTAGTATTAGGCTACATGGTAAGCTAATTCAGAAGCCATCAGAATTTGGGACTTGGAAACTGTCCAAAAGATTCAAGAGATTTCTTAGTGTAGAGAGTCTTTAACCTAGAGTTCATAAACATTTTGAAATTATTTTATGGACTTTTGGAGTCCGTATTCAGTTTTCTAGAGTAAGAATCCACAGCTACTATGAGACCTGGGACATGATCCATTAGTGAAGTGAAAGTTTCTCAGTCTGTCCGCCTCTTTGCAACCCCATGGACTGTATAGTCCATGCAATTCTTGAGGCCAGAATACTGGAGTGGGTAGCCTTTCCTTTCTCCAGTAGATCTTCCTAACCCAGGGATCAAACTCAGATCTCCCACGTTGCAGGTAGGTTCTTTACCAGCTAAGCCACGAGGGAAGCCTAACATGATCCATGAAATGAGAGTCCGTGTTTTGGTGTAGGTAAAATATGAGTTAATTTGTAGCTGCTTCTCAGATTTCTGTGTAGAGAGCCCAGAGGGACACAGTTCTTTTTTCTCAGTTTCATAGCTTCTTACCTGTTTTTCTTTCTTAAGAGAAAAAGAATTCTGTGCCAAAAGTTCTACCTACAAACTGTAGTATATTTACTTCTACATTTCATAGGTATATCCTGAGAGGCAAAAATCTGTAAGTTCTCCACATAGTTCCATTTAGCTTGTTTTAAAATTTGTGAATTCACAAAATGTAAAACATCATGAAAAGAAGAGTGAACTTCAACATGTAATCTGAGTTTTATTGAGAGGGAAGTTCTAGTGTCATATTTAAGAGCATGGTCTCTGGAGCAGACTAGCTGGAATGAAGCTCTAGTTTTGCTATTTATTAGCTCACCACAAATTTGAGCCTGGCATGAATTGTGGGCAAGGCTTTGAGGAAGTCATCAAATCTCTCAGGGCTTACTTTTCTGTGTATCTTCCCTCTTGCAGTTAAATTGGGAGCTTTTCAAGTCCCCTTCTAATGCCAAAATCTTACCTAATTTTTTATATGTATCTTATAAATAATATGGTATAAAATTAACTTTGGGCAATTTTATACCCAAAGTGTAGCAATAATGTCTCTAAGTTTTCTTACGTTAAATAAATATATTCCATTAATCATTAAAAGTGAAAAAATTCACCAAATTGAATCACATACAGAAAGATTACAAAAATAACACAGTCTCATATCTTGATTTTTTTTTTTCCCTTTTTACCATGAAAGGGGTAAATAATCCTATTCTTTTCATTTTCACTTGGACACACTTTGAAATTCTAGGTTCTGTGAAGTAACCTAAAAGTTTAAGTAATACAAAGTTAATCTGGTCAAAGACAGTTTTACATATATATGCGTTAGTATACTGTATTGGTGTTTTTCTTTCTGGCTTACTTCACTCTGTATAATCGGTTCCAGTTCCATCCATCTCCTTAGAACTGATTCAAATGTATTCTTTTTAATGGCTGNAAGAATACACTCATCTCTTTTCAAAAGTTACTTAATCTTTTTCTGTTTATCTGAACCAGTACTTTAAATGAAAAGCAATTCCAAAAGAGAAGTAAAGGAATTTTTCCTCCTAAATATTTTCCAAACTTAAAGGTAATTATTTAGTTCTTCATTTCTGGCAAATGTGGTTTCCTTGCACAAAAGTTAGAGAAGAAAAGGTAAAAGAGCCAGCCAATTTAAATTATAACAATACAGATTAAAACTTTGCTGAACAATGAGCTAGCCACTAATCACATGCGCCAGCTGAGCACTTGAAATGGGGCCAGTCTCTACTGACCTAAGTATGAAAAAAAGATGAAAAGTTACATGAATGTTTTAATACTGATTACATGAAGTCATCTGAGATCCTTCCAGAACAAGAAAAGCCTGGTAGCCTTTAAGATCATGCCCCTGGAGGATATGAATGAGCTCACCACACATATTCTGGAAGCAGTCAGTGCACACATGAAGCTGAGCAAGTCGAGCAGCCAGCCTTCAGCAGGGAGAGCACGTATCAGCAATCCAGGCATGGGTGAAGCTGGGAACTTTGGTGGGAATAACTTCATACCAGCAAATGGCCTCACTGTGGCCCAGAACCAGGTGCTGAATTTGATCAAGGCTTGCCCAAGACCTGAAGGATTGAACTTTCAGAATCTCAAGAACCAACTCCAACATATGTCCGTAGCCTCAGTTAAGCTAGTTGTGGATTTTCTAAGCAACGAGGGACACATCTATTCCACCATGGATGATGATCATTTTAAATCCACAGACGCAGAATAACTGGATCTAATTGGGTACCTGAGATATTTTCCAGTTGAACCTTTTTTTTGCACTCTCTTGTCTCCAGCTGTGCATATAATTGGCAAGTTGACTTCTAGGAAGTAGATTTGATCTATAAAAGATCGTGACTGACATCCTTCTGAAACTTACTACTACTCTTCTGTGTTTTTGATGGACTTCCCTAGTAGCTCAGATGGTAAAGCGTCTGCCTACAATGCAGGAGACTGGGTTCAATCCCTGGGTCAGGAAGATCCCCTGGAGAAGGAAATGGCAACCCACTCCAGTATTCATGCCTNAGTACTCTTGCCTGGAAAATCCCATGGACCGAGGAGCCTGGTAGGCTACAATCCATGGGGTTGCAAAGAGTCGGACATGACTGAGCGACTTCTGTGTGTGTGATTACATGAAGTAAAATAGTTATATTTCTTAGATTAAATTATATTAAGGGGCTTCCCTGATGGCTTGATGGGTAAAGCACCTGCCTGCAGTGCAGAAGACACAGGAGACTTGGGTCCAATCCCTGTGTTGGGAAGATCCCCTGGAGGAGGAAATGGCAACCCACTCCAATATTCTTGCCTAGAAAATCACATGGACAGAGGAGCCTGGCAGGCCACAGTCCACAGAGTCGCCAAGAGTCAGACACGACTGAGCATGAGCACGGCATGGCTAATTATATTAAAATTAATTCTACCTATTTCTTTTTACTTTTAATAGTAGCTAATTATAAATTTGGCTCATATTATATTTCTACTGAAAAATGCTGACCTAAAATAGAAAAATGTCAAACTAGCAGTAGTCTGAAATCTAAAACTAGATAGGACTGAGTTATTTATCCAGAAAATTTTATTTAAATGAGATGCTATTTTTGTAAATCCCTTATATTTGACTAGAAGTTGCTTTTAGTCTCTAATTACTCATCTGATTATGAAGATTAAGGAACTCTAAAGGATAATACATTTATCTTTGTTAAACTATAGTTTACTTGTTTTGAACACTAAAGTTTCTGGTACTTAAATATTTAATGCTGCAGATATTTCAATCAAAAAGAAACTTCAATAGAAATTCTCATATCTTTAAGTAATCTTTATGCTTTTAGACAGTTGAACAATATAAAGCAGTAACACCGTCTTTCCAGTATTCCCTGTAGAATAAACCAACAAGGTAATATTTCATGATCCCATACATATCTCTGTAGCTTTGGTGAACAGTAAAATATTATAAAGATACCACTTAAAACTGTCATAATCCAAAACTAAATTTCAAGTCACAACTAATTAAAAGTTTGCCAGTATAAAGCTAGGTGGATAATTTATCAAAAGAGAGAAAAACCTTATAAAATAAATACATTCTGCACTTAACCTAAAACAAAAATCTATTAAAAGTATTTTTTTTAAGAGTTTGATTACCACTATGTCTTCTACAAATGGTGGATGCTAATTTGCTTTTGATGTTATTATAGCTTTATTAACAGATGACATAGCTATTTTGGGGTCACGCTTAGGCTTTTTTTCTAATTTGTTTTGTAGGGTTTGGGGATTTTTTTGTTTGGCTGGAGAGCTTGGGGTTTTATTTATTTTTAAATAATGAGGTGCTTTGTTGCAGTAGCTTGAACAGTTGCTTTCCCAGTCCTTCTTGCTGTGTTGGGTGATTCTAGAGCGGTGAATGAATGCTTTCTTTTTTTTTTTTTTTTGCTTTATTAACTGTTGGTTTGCTCTGTTGCCTGTTCACATGCTCTTACAGATGCAACTAATTCATGAAATTTCCAACTTAAAGAATTTAGTTAAGCATGCAGAAGTATATAATCAAGATCTTGAGGTGAGCATTTATGTTGATATTTCTATTGATAAGGAGCCCAAACTGTAAAACATCTGTGTAATTAAATATGATTTCAGAAAATAGAGGGAATTATATTTTTAAAATCTCAACTCTTTGAATTTTGCTATCTACTGATTTAAACTATTAAATGTAAGTTCTTTTTAATTCCTTAAAATTGAAACCCATTTAAACTGTTTCATTCTCCTTTAAATGTTTTAGAATGAACTAAATTCAAAAGTAGAGCTGCTTAGAGAAAAGGAAGACCAGATTAAGAAGCTACAGGAATACATAGAGTCTCAGAAGTCAGAAAGTATGAAAATGGACTCGTCATACTTATCGGTAAAAGTCAGATTTATTTTGTTTTATCATCATTTTGACATTTGTAGTTATACCATCATCATCATTGCAAATATTTATACTGAGCCTACGATGTGCTGGGCATTGTTCTAGTTGTTTTAAGTATAGTATTTTATTTAATCCTGTGAGAGAGGCACAATTAATATCATTTCCATTTTATGGATAAAAATCAGAGTTAACAATACTATCCTTCAATCGAATTTAATAAGTTAGTGATGAACTTCCATTCAGTTCAGTTCAGTTCAGTTGCTCAGTTGTGTCCGACTCTTTGCAACCCCATCAATCGCAGCACGCCAGGTCTCCCTGTCCATCACCAACTCCCGGAGGTCACTCAGACTCAACGTCCATTGAGTCGGTGATGCCATCCAGCCACCTCATCCTCGGCCGTCCCCTTTCCCTCGTGCC
>SJYQ01000150.1:301021-323796 GCA_006410935.1 Redunca redunca | reverse complement strand
CACTGACTGTTTCTTTAATAAATTTTATACAATCTGATTAAATAATCTAACTACATGCATAATTTAGATTGACCCAATAATTGCAAGCTGTTTTAAACTTACTAAAAATTTTCTAGATTTTCTGTCTAATATGGAATTGGAAAGAAAAATAACCCATCTAGAGAAAGAATTGAATAAAGCAGTCGAAGAAAATGAAACTTTGCGTAATGAAGTTAATTTGCTGTCAGAATTGAAATCTTTACCTTCAGAAGTAGAAATGCTAAGGAAAGAGGTAAACATATTTTTAAGAAAACAATTCATGAAATAAAAACCTTTGCGAAGTACCTTAAATATTTTGCCGTAATTTATTATAAAGTGCCAGGCAAGAGACTATAAATGTTTGATTAGTTTGTTAGCAAAAGAAATACAAGTAAAATTCTAAGAAAAATCATGCAATGCCTGCCTCATCAGAAAGATAGAAAACATTTTAAAATGACAGGTAAGGATTTAAAGACACATCCTGATTGTGTTTCTACTGAGTGCCCTTCTGTGTGTAATTCTTATCAGAACCAGAGATTAGAAAGCAAAGCTTTGAAAGTAAAGTTAAACAGGATAATATGTGTTAAAGAGATAAGACAAGAAAAATATTGCCATTCCTCAACCAAACCTTTGTTTAATTTCAGTGTCTTTGGTGGGGAAGGAGTAAGGCAAAGAAAGCTTTCTTCCTCAAAACTGGTCAACTATATCATATCTTGCTTTCATAGCTGTTTTCTTTCTTTTCCATAGATACGTGATAAATGTGAAGAGCTCTATATAGTAACATCAGAAAAAGACAAATTGTCTTCTGAAGTAGTTGATAAGGAAAGTAGAATTCAAGGTTTACTTGAAGAAATTGGGAGCACTAAAAATGACCTACCAACTCCCCAGCTGAGTTGTGAGAGCACTGATCAAGAATTCCAAGATGGTAAAAATCACCATATTGAATTTGAGCGAAAGTATAAGATGGTCCTTGAAGAAAATGCAAAATTGAATCAGGAAATAGGAAATCTCTCTAAAGAAGCTGAAGAACTTGGGTTAAATTTGGAGGCTTTGAAGACAGAGGTTAGTGCAGGACATCCTCTAGGGAAATGATCTTCGTTCTGGGGTTTTGCTTCCATATATATGTCGCAGAATGATCTGCTTTTCACATTTATTTTTTCTTATCTTAAAGCTCTCTCACAAAACCCAAGAACTTCAACAAAAAACAACTGAGACTCAAGAAAGATCAAAGGAAGTGGAAGAGCTGAAGAAACAATTAGAAAGTAGGGATTCTAGACTGCAAATGGTAGAAAAGGAGAAAACACTAATTACTGAGAAACTTCAGCAAACATTAGTAGAAGTAAAAACCTTAACCCAAGAAAGAGATGATCAAAAACAACTCCAAGAGAGCCTACAAATTGAGAGGGACCAACTCAAAAGTGACATCCAGGATACTATAAATATGGTAAGGTTTTGACTGAACTTTTGAAATCTTAGAGCCTCTTTAAAAACCTTTCGGAAGCCATCACTTATTATTTACAATCAAGCAGTAACTGTAAAATTATTTTCATTGTTTCACATTCTAGTGAAAATTATTTTCTATTTCTCTGACAAAGAATATAGACACCCAGGAACAGCTACGAAATGCGCTTGAGTCTTTGAAACAACACCAAGAAACAATTAACGTGCTAAAAATGAAAATTTCTGAGGAAACTTCCAAGAATTTGCATATAGAAGAAACTAGGGATGAATTTCAGGGAAAGGTAAGGAGTGTTTCTGGTCAAAGTTATCATAAAACCTTGCCAGTTAAGTATATAACCTAAACCTCAAACACTAAAGTACATAATGGTAATCTCAATCTTTATTATTCACAGTAGTAATAACTCAGAATAATTTACATGCTTAAGCCTAATGTCTGTGAAATAACTTCAAATATAACTGCTTACCATCAATTTGAAAAGGAAAAGACAAAAAGTACTAATTCAGATTTTGAGCTGACCTTTTTTCTGAGACCCGATATACTTTGCACATCTTCAGAACTCACTGAACTCTAATAGTATGAGAAAGATTCTGTGCTTATTATGGCTAAAATATTTGTTTTATGTTGGATTTCATATACTTTATGTTTGTTTAGAGTTTGCTATAGAATCAACCTGTATATCATGTTTGTGTCTATTTCTAGGGTTTGGGCCTTAATTTTACTCTTAGGTGCTTAAATCTTACCTTAATTCATTCTGGATAATAAGATTCATTTTGCCCTGAGACTTTAGGAGAAAAACTGCTTTAAAAAATAATAATTAACTGATTATTCAATCAGTTATGAATTTAATTATATGCATTGGATGCTAATGGTGATATTTTTTAAAGGAGGCATATTAGTCTGCTAGGGCTGCCATAACAAAATATCACAGACTGTTTGTAAACTATGTGTTTATCTTTGCAGAAATGTCTGTTCAAGTTTTTGCCCATTTTTAAGTTGGTTTTTTGTTGTTGTAAGAATTCTGTTTTTTGGATATTAACCCTTTATCAGTTTTATGATTTGCAAATATTTTCTCCCATTTCATAGGTTGTCTTTTCACCCTGTTGATTGTGTCCTCTGATGCACAGTTTTAAATTTTTATACAGTTTAAGTTAGCTTCTTTTTTCCCCCTCTGCCCTGACACACAATATTCCGGTGCTGGAAAAGGAGCTTTCTCTTCTCTCTCCTATGCTTAAGGCCTTTCACTTCCTCTATTATCTCATGTTCTCAGCTTATCTATAATTTGATTCAACCGTGGGCCAAAGGTTCTTGACCTTGATTTGTAACTTCTGCTTTTGTAAGGAGAAGTTTTTATGAATAGTTTATTTAGAATAAGATATAACAATGTATATCTGCTTTAAAACTAATCCAGTCATAGTGCCCCATGAGAAGGAGGCCTGGAGAAGGAAATGGCAACCCACTCCAATATTCTGCCTGGAGAATTCCACGGACAGAGGAGCCCATGGCGTCACAAAGAATTGGACACGACAGAATGACTAACATACACACACATGAGGAGACAATAAATGAGAAGTGAGGGAAGTTATACTCATTTGGACCACCTGGCTTCTGTAGTAGTATGTTCATGCTAGAAGCTTCCATGGTGACAAAGGGTCTGATGGGATTTTTGGCACCATTCTGTTTATTTGAGGTCTTGAAGTCTGGGCGGGAAGGCTGAGATCACCTTGGTCCAATGATAACCATATTCATGCTGGAATCACCCATGTAGATAAAAGAGAGGGTCCAGGAATCTCCTAGGACCCCTCTATTCTGGGCACCACAGAGGTCTATTAGTAGGTCTGTCAGAAATCCTCTTGGAGTGCCCATTTTCAACCTACTTGATCTCTCTCTTTGGAAATGCTCTAGTGTGTCTCAACAGAAATTAAATTTTACTCATAACCACAGTAGCTGAAATATTTCCTAGTCTGAGTTCAGTTTTTAAATGTACCTTGGTTATCATAATAGAATACTTTGTCTCCATCTTCTTTGTCTTTGTAGATAGTCCTTTGTTTAGGAGTAAAGATTCAGGAGTGTGAATTATAGTATCTGACAAACTGGTCCCAAAGGCTTTATGTTCCCCACCTTAATTTCTCATATAGTTAGCTCCATGGTGTGCAACATTGTCAGAAGCTCATGAGTATTGCCAGCACTTAAGAGGGTAACTAAACAAAGGATGGTTTATCTGTGTCCACTCTAGAGAACAAAGAAACTACTAAAAATACTAATTTGAAGTTTACATAATAGTATGGGAAAATGCATATGATCTACATGAAAAAGAAAAGCTACAATGAATCCTATATATGTAAATAAATTATGATTAATTTTAAAAGTTAATGGAAAACACTGGAATGAAATACTCCAGAATTCTAATAGTGGTTGTGTTGGTGACATTGATGATATTTTTTCTCTTTATTTTTCAGATTTTTTTCTCACATTAATTATAGATCTTTATAAAAACTTTTTAAGACATATGTGACCAGTATGGAGTTGAATATTTATTAGACTAGTATAAAGTTATATAGTAACACCTAATTTCATGGCAACAATTGTGATGTTAGCCTTAGTCTCCTTTTACCATTTTAAGTTACATTTGGTTAAGACTTATTATGGATAAAGGAATTTATATAACATGCTTTTCTTAAGCAGTAATTAAAATTATATATTAAAAGATGAATTATATATTAAAATGTGAGATATATTTCTACCAAAATTACTTTGCCCTCTACATGTATACTTACAATGGCACATACTTACCATTGTAAGTAAGTATGCACTACCTCTGAAAATGAAAGTTGGGAATATTCTTATTGGGATTAGGGAATGATTTCCAACTTTTAAGGAAAGAAATAAAATGATAGAGCTCAAAGTAGCTTACTTTGTCATAAAATCTGGTTATCCCATCATATATGAAGATAATTATTAATTATCTATAGCTGTTTCAGTTCAGTTCAGTGGCTAGGTCGTGTCCAACTCCTTGCGACCCCATGAATCGCAAAATGCCAGGCCTCCCTGTCCATCACCAACTCCCAGAGTTTACTAATACTCATGTCTATCAAGTCGGTGATGGCATCCAGCCATCTCATCCCCTGTAGCCCCCTTCTCCTCCTGCCCCCAATCCCTCCCAGCATCAGAATCTTTTCCAATGAGTCAGCTCTTCACATCAAGTGGCCAAAGTATTGCAGTTTCAGCTTTAGCATCAGTCCTTCCAATGAACACCTTTAGAATGGACTGGTTGGATCTCCTTGCAGTCCAAGGGACTCTCAAGAGTCTTCTCCAACACCATAGTTCAAAAGCATCAATTCTTCGGCACTCAGCTTTCTTCACAGTCCAACTCTCACATCCATACATGACCACTGGAAAAACCATAGCCTTGGCTAGAAGGACCTTAGTCGGCAAAGTAATGTCTCTGCTTTTCAATATGCTATCTAAGTTGGTCATAATTTTCCTTCCAAGGAGCAAGCGTCTTTCAGTTTCATGGCTGCAATCACCATCTGCAGTGATTTTGGAGCCCTGAAAAATAAAGTCTGACACTGGTTTCACTATTTCCCCCATCTATTTCCCATGAAGTGATGGGACCAGATGCCATGATCTTCGTTTTCTGAATGTTGAGCTTTAAGCCAAATTTTTCACTCTCTCCTTTCACTTTCATCAAGAGGCTTTTTAGTTCCTCTTCACGTTCTGCCATAAGGGTGGTGTCATCTGCATATCTGAGGTTATTGATGTTTCTCCCGGCTATCTTGATTCCAGCTTGTGCTTCTTTCAGCCCAGAGTTTCTCATGATGTACTCTGCATGTAAGTTAAATAAGTAGGGTGACAATATACAGCCTTGACATATTCCTTTTCCTATTTGGAACCAGTCTGTTGTTCCATGTCCAGTTCTAACTGTTGCTTCCTGACCTGCATATAGGTTTCTCAAGAGGCAGGTCAAGTGGTCTGATATTCCCATCTCTTTCAGAATTTTCCACAGTTTCTTGTGATCCACACAGTCAAAGGCTTTGGCATAGTCAATAAAGCAGAAATACATGTTTTTCTGGAATTCTCTTGCTTTTTCCATGATCCAGCGGATGTCGGCAATTTGATCTCTGGCTCCTCTGCCTTTTCTAAAACCAGCTTGAACATCAGGAAGTTCACAGTTCATGTATTACTAAAGCCTGGCTTGGAGAATTTTGAGCATTACTTTACTAGTGTGTGAGATGTGTGCAATTGTGCAGTAGTTTGAGCATTCTTTGGCATTGCCTTTCTTTGGGATTGTGTTGAAAACTGACCTTTTCCAGTCCTCTGACCACTGCTGAGTTTTCCAAATTTGCTGGCATATTGAGTGCAGCACTTTCACAGCATCATCTTTCAGGATTTGAAATAGTTCAACTGGAATTCCATCACCTCCACTAGCTTTGTTTGTAGTGATGCTTTCTAAGGCCCACTTGACCTCACATTCCAGGATGTCTGGCTCTAGGTGAGTGATCACACCATTGTGATTATCTTAGTCATGAAGATCTTTTTGTATAGATCTTCTGTGTATTCTTGCCACCTCTTCTTAATAACTTCTGCTTCTGTTAGGTCCATACCATTTCTGTCCTTTATCGAGCCCATCTTTGCATAAAATGTTCCCTTGGTATCTCTAATTTTCTTGAAGAGATCTCTAGTCTTTCCCCTTCAGTTCTTTTCCTCTATTACTTTGCATTGATAGCTGAGGAAGGCTTTCTTATCTCTCTTTGCTATTCTTTGGAACTCTGCATTCTGATGCTTATATCATTCCTTACCTCCTTAGCTTTTTGCTTCTCTTCTTTTCACAGCTATTTGTAAGGGCTCCTCAGACAGCCATTTTGCTTGTTTGCATTTCTTTTCCATGGGGATTGTCTCGATCCCTGTCTCCTATTCAGTGTCACGAACCTCTGTCCATAGTTCATCAGGCACTCTGTCTATCAGATCTAGTCCCTTAAATCTATTTTTTACTTCCACTGTATAATCATAAGGGATTTGATTTAGGTCATACCTGAATGGTCTAGTGGTTTTCCCCACTTTCTTCAATTTAAGTCTGAATTTTGCAATAAGGAGTTCATGATCTGAGCCACAGTCACCTCCCAGTCTTATTTCTGCTGACTGTATAGAGTTTCTCCATCTTTGGCTGCAAAGAATATAATCAGATTTCGGTGTTGGCCATCTGGTGATGTCCATGTGTAGAGTCTTCTCTTGTGTTGTTGGAAGAGGGTGTTTGCTATGACCAGTGTGTTCTCTTGGCAGAACTCTACTAGCCTTTGCCCTGCTTCATTCTGTACTCCAAGGCCAAATTTGCCTGTTACTCCAGGTGTTTCTTGACTTCCTACTCTTGCATTCCAGCCCCCTATAATGAGAAGGACATCTTTTTTGGGTGTTAGTTCTAAAAGGTCTTGTAGGGTAGGTCTTCATAGAACCGCTCAACTTTAGCTTCTTCAGCATTACTGGTTGGAGCATAGACTTAGATTACCGTGATATTGGATGGCTTGCCTTGGACATGAACAGAGTTGGGGGTTAGCGAGTTATTTTTCCATTTTCCGTGTTATCATTGTGGGGAAACCAAGCTGTGCCTGGTGCTATATCCAATGCTCATTTCCACACATGTACAGCCCAGCCGTGTTATCCAGTAGTTGTGACTTTTGCAACCTGAATACCTGCAGAAAAAAAAATGCTCCCCAGGGGAATGGAGGCACGACTCAGCCAGCCCTGGAAATTCTAAATGGCTCCCATTCTTCACAGTTTAAATGGTGAACGAGGTCTGTTTCCCCCACAAAAACCAGGGTTTGCACTTTGTCTCTCTCAGCACCTAACAACAATATTAGAGCTCATTAAAATCAACCCAGGACTCGAGAAGGGGCAGCCTTCATGGAGGGGAAAACTTTTCCCTTGTGCTGTTCTGGAAAATACCACAATGCTGAGAGCAGACATTTACCTCGACTAGTTTTCCTCTAATAGTTTTCCCCACACGCACCCAGGGTGCCTGCCTCCTAGGCAGCACATGGCCAGCGGCCCAGCTGAACCATGCAGCTGCCTGCAGCCTGCTCAGAAGAACCTTAAATGCTATTTATTGACTGCCCGCCACCTGCAGAAGGCCTGTTACTTGGTTCCCTGTCTTTGGGGGAGTCCCTGAAGAAAGGATCCTGTGGGCCTCCACATTTCCCACAATTTGGAGAAGGCAAGGGAGGCACCTCTCTGGTTTCCTCATCTGTGTAATGGGAGGTGGGGGCGAGAATGGTGGCCCGCTACACCCCACCCTTGGTCCCCACTTCTGCCATGCTCAGATCCCCTCCATAAGGCTCTATCGGGGGCCCACAAAAACCTCAGAAGCAGTCCTTCCTTTCACATCCTGGCATATCCAACTCCCTCCTCCTGAGACTTCCTACTTGGGCAGGGCCCTTGTGCCCTTGGCCTGTAGCTCCTCAGACTGTGCTCAGTGCCCAGGTCTAAGTAGGGGTGTATGACTCAGTGAGAACACACAGCTGCAGGCTCAGACATGCTTGGCCAAAGACCAAATAGGGCACCATCAGCCAGGGCAGTGGGCAAGCATTTGAGCTCAGGAATTTGAGCTCACACAGACCCAACAGACAGTCACTAGCTAGCTTTGTGATTTTTAGGAAGGTTGAATAACATCTTTTAGCTGAATACCCATGTCTGTAGAGCAACAGCAGTAACAATAAGAGGAACTAACATTTGTTAACTGCTGGGTTCCAAGCTCAGTTCCAAGAACTTTATATATAACAGTCATGTTATCTTCATTGAGACCCACGACAAGAGATACCAAGGATGCTTATCCAGAGAGCAAGACCTTAGCTGTGGTGGTCCCAGTGGCAGCAGTTAGACATTTCCTCCAGCTTCCTTCTGTCTGTCCCCTTGGGGGTGAAGTTTACCCCTTTTCTCCTCTGCCTGCTCTCTTTGGAGAAAGGAAGAAAACCAACTCCTCTCTCTGGCTGCCCCAGATGCCACCTCTTGGGGGATGACAATTTGCCAGAAGATGCCACATGGAAATACTCCAGAAGCTGAGAAGTACCATGTGGAGAGGGAGGAGTCTCTGGAAGGGAAGGCAGGAAGCATGGGTTGATTAATCAGTGGCAGAACTAGTCTCTATGGGACATGGATGGATTGTGTCCTTCAAGAGGCCCCTTATCTCCACACTGGAAGGGGCTTTCTCTAAAAGTTCTTTCCACCTCAGAACCACACTGAGTACTGATGATCCGAGACTCACAGAGTAATTTTAGAACACACAAAATTTCAGGGGGCAGGGTAAACAGCAAAACTTTTCACACTGCCAAGCAGTTGAGTGGACTCTGGGTGAAGGCTGGTAACTACGGGTCATAAAGCTTGGAATTTCACATCTTGTTAAAAATCTCAGCTTTCTCACTGTTTACAGAAGTCCTTAGATTTATGTACTTTGGAGCCTACTGGGCTTTGGAAAGGAGAGGAACTATATTTCCTTTAAAAAGAAGTAAACATCACCAGGACTGTGGTGATGAGTTCTGTGTGAAGTACTGTGAAGAGTTCCACGTTGGGTTCAAATTTACAGACTTTAGAAATCTTTTCTTCCCTTTCACCAGATAAGAAACCATCATTTTCCTGCCTTGTAAAAGACAGGAAAGAAGAATGGCATGGAAAAACATCTTTCTTTTTAAGGAAAATCTATTTGTGCTTTGTTGAATGTTTCCCCACAGTACACACAGGCTAACTTTTGGTTAACCAGGAGTGGGGGGGGGGTGTCAATTAATTAAGACATTGATTAAGGTATTACTTTACACACACAGAACTGCTCCTTCCTTCAGGTAAGGTGTGAAGAACAACAGAAAACCCCTTGCCAGGAGAACTGGATGGCTTATTTGGAGGGGTGCGAGACCTTCAGCTTTTTGTAAATTAGCTTTGTGTCCAGGAGATACTTTTCCTGGAGTGCTTGTGTACTGCTAAGTACTCTTAAGTCAAGCCATTCAAGGAGCCAGTGCAAGTCTTGGCTGTCTTATAGATCAGTGGGCTCCCAAGGATGGGTCCTGTTTTCCACCTCTCTTTCATTGCCCAGCATCAATTGGTCACAGCATCAGCTTAAAGGGGGAAAAGGAGAGACATTCAGCATCCAGTGTGGTGAAGACAATCAAGTGATTGGAAGTAATCCACTTTATGTGACTATAAAGGCTCACATTTCTCACTAGACCAAACATGACTGCTAAGCCACAAGAATGGTTTGACAAATGCACCAAAGACAGCACATCTAAATGAGCATCCACCCACTTCAAAGTTGTCCCTTCTTCAAGTCCCACACTTCTTACATGAGTCTGCTGCCACGGCTGCTCATAGCATTTAAGGAACTCCTCTTTGGGGACTGCTGGTATATGAGTCACTCAAGAAAAACAGTTAAAATGGCAATCCTAGGGCTTGGGGGATCAATCCCATCATAGAGGATTGCCTTTGAATCAATTAACTGTACTTGTGGTTCATCTACGCTCACATATTAATGCTGTTTGATCTGTAAGCCATCCTCCTTGCCTTGACCTAGTCATTTACATGCAATGGGAGGTTCTGTGCAGTTGGTTTCAACATCATCAACCAAGGAAGGAGACCAGACCTTCAGCATTAATGACTCAATGTCATGTAGAGCCCCACTCTGAAGTCTACTTAGGACCACCAACCACAGTTCTTATTTCTGTACCACTAATCATTACTCCATGAACAAGATGTGCAAAAGCTGAACTTTAAAATACAGAACTAAGCTACAGGTATAACAAAATGTTCAGTCCTATTGATTTGGGCTAAGAATTTGTTTCCTTTCTTAAATTAACTTTTTATTGATCGCTCCTATGACCTTAACTTGTACAATTTTAGTGGTCTCCTTCCATTTAAAAAAATGCTTTTATATTTATTTCCCCTTTGAGTGATATAAGAAACTTATTGTGGCCTTTTGTGAACCAGCGGCCTTAAAGGAAAGTTAAACGTTTACAGCATAATCTTCATAACTTTGCTCAGGCCAAGTTCTCTGCGCTTTCCCTGGACAGCAGTGGGCTTCCTTAGGCTTGTTTTGTCATGCTTTTGTCTCTTGGGGTCACTTATCCACACTCTGGGGACCCCCGGGATCTCTGAGGGACTTTTGATATCTGAAGCCACATGCCTAGGACAGTGGTTCTCGAGCACACACGTGCATCAGAATTTCCCACACAGTGTCCGACTCTTTGAGACCTCATGGACTATACAGTCTGTGAAATTCTCCAGGACAAAATACTGGAGTGGGTAGTCTTTCCCTCCTTCAGGGGATCTTCCTGACCCAGGGATCGAACCCAGGTCTCCCGCATTGCAGGCAGATTCTTTACCAGCTGAGCCACAAGGGAAGCCCAAGAACACTGGAGTGGGTAGACTATCACTTTTCCAGTGGATCTTCCCAACCCAGGGAACTGAACCAGGGTCTCCTGCATTGCAGGTGGATTCTTTACCAATTGAGCTATCAGGGAAGCCCAGGAGGCTAACAGGGAATTTCCCAAGGGCTTGTTAAAACAGATTGCCGGGCTCCAGCCCCTGCATTTCTGCTTCAGTGGTTTGACCCAAGAATGTGCATTTCTGACAATGTATGAAGTGATGCTGATGCTGCTGTTTCCGGGCCATGATGTGAGAACCACATCCTTAGCTTGTTCATAGAAGTCTTGGGTTTGTGTCCCAGCAGTAGGATGGGGAGAATACATGTTCTACAGTCAAAGAGAAACTGGTTCATATCTGAGCAATCCTATTTAATTGATGCTGAAGCTAAAGCTTCAATACTTTGGCCACCTGATGCGAAGAGCTGACTCATTAGAAAAGACCCTGATGCTGGGAAAGATTGAGGGCAGGAGAAGAAGGAGGTGACAGAAGATGAGATGGTTGGATGTCATCACTCACTCAATGGACATGAGTTTGAGCAAACTCCAGGAGATAGTGAAGGACCGGGAAGCCTGGTGTGTTGCCGTCCACGGGGTCGCAAAGAGTTGGACATGACTCAGCGGCTGAACAAGAACAGCAACTTAACTTGTGGCAAAGCACTGGGTCAAATCACATTCTCTGTTAGTCTCAGCTTCTTCATCATCAGAATGGGAATAACAATATCGGACTCACAATATTGTTGGGAGTTGATGTGTAAGTTACTGTGTAAGTGTGAAAGTATTAGTCCTCAGTCGTATCCAACTTTTTGACTCATTGGAAAAGACCCTGATGCTGGGAAAGATTGAAGGTGGAAGGTCAGGGAGATTGAAGGTCAGGAAGATCCCCTGGTGGGGACTGTACCCCACCAGGCTCCTCTGTCCATGGGATTCTCCAAGCAAGAATACCAGAGTGGGTTGCCATGCCCTTCTCCAGGGGATCTTCCTGACCCAGGGATCGAACCTGGGCCTCCTGCATTGCAGGCAGTTTCTTTACTATCTGAACCACAGGTTTAAGTGCCAAACACCAATGCCCCCAGCTCCTTGCTGTGCAACTAGTTGGCATAAGGAAATGCCCTCTCTTTGCAGCCAAAAGCCTCCCCTTTTTAAGGATTACTGGTTTGTTCTGGGCATGGTTTATTATACCATCCTAGGTAATCAACAGATACAAAGACAGGAACTAGTAAAAATATATGCCTTCAGCCCAGGAATATTCCTTGCAGTTAGATTGATTCCCGAGAACCACTGGCTATTTGTGACTTGTGGGCAAATCTTTGCTGTCGAGGCCTTGAATTCTTTACTTCTAAAGTGAAGACATTGATTTAGATGATTTGCCATCTCAAAAGTTTCTTCTTGCTTTGCCAAGTCTCAAAATCTGTGACTTAGAACTCGGGTACTTATTTCAGGATAGTCTGTTTCAATGAACATGAAAACTGTATGGTTCTCATTTTATCCATTTCAGTTCAGTCGCTTAGTTGTGCCCGACTCTTTGGGACCCCATGGACTGCAGCATGCCAGGCTTCCCTGTCCATTACTAACTCTTGGAGTCTACTCAAACTCATATCCATTGAGTCGGTGATGCCATCCAACCATCTCTTCCTCTGTCGTCCCCTTCTCCTCCCACCTTCAATCTTTCCCAGCATCAGGGTCTTTTCCAATGAGTCAATTCTTCGCATCAGGTAGCCAAAGTATTGGAGTTTCAGCTTCAGCACTAGTCTTTCCAATGAATATTCAGGACTGATCTCCTTTAGGATGGACTGGTGGGATCTCCTTGCAGTCCAAGGGATTCTCAAGAGTCTTCTCCAACACCACAGTTCAAAAACATCAATTCTTCGGTGCTCAGCTTTCTTTATAGTCCAACTCTCACATCCATACATGACTACTGGAAAAACCATAGCCTTGACTAGATGGACCTTGTTTGACAAAGTAATGTCTCTGCTTTTTAATATGCTGTCTAGGTCGGTCATAACTTTTCTTCCAAGGAGCAAGCGTCTTTTAATTTCATGGCTGCAGTCACCATCTGCAGTGATTTGGGATCCCCCCAAAATAAAGTCTGTCACTGTATCTATTTACATCCTCTTAATATCTTTAAACTTCCCACCCTTCTTTAAAATGGGACTACCACACAGAAAGTCTGGGACAAGTGCTTAATGTAACTAGATACCCTTCATAGCTAGAGCCCCTTAAAATGTTCCTGCACAGGTGTAAAATGGTAGTTCTGTTATTTAATACTGACATCTAGTGGCTTTTCTGTATCAAAGACAACGATAGGCATTTCCTGTGAGCTCACCGTAAGCTCTGCTGTTTCTGCTGCAGACATCCAATTAACAGTCTTTTACTAATCACTTATTTTATGTCAAACATTATTCCAGGCCCTGGGGGGCTTATGTTAATAAACGCTACATGGTCCCTACTCTTCCAGAGCTCATAGTCCAATGGGAGAAGCAGACAAATCACTAGACAATCACAGCCCATTGCGCTGAATGTTACAATGGGAGAATACCAGCACAGTTCAAACAGAGGAATACCAGGGTAGGTAACTCTGCCCCGGAAGGTCAAGGAAAGGTTCATGGAGGAGGCAGTCTTTGAGTTTAGTCTTGGAGGTTTCCAGGTGATCTACAAAAGACAGATTGGAGCCATTCCAAACAGTAGGCACTCCATCTACAAAGGGAAAGGACCTGTAGGATCTTTGCCTGGAACCAATGTGGAACATTAAAATTACTTTTGCATACTTGGAACATAGAATATAGAGCAGGGTTTGTCAGCCTTGGCACTGCTGATAATTAGCCACTAGCTTGCACTGTAGGATGTTTAGAAGCATTCCTAGACTCAACTCACTAGATGTCGGTAGCACCTACTTCCCAGTTGTGGCAACCGAAATGTCTCCGGGTATTTCCAGCTGTCCTAGGGTCAGGGAATGGAAGTGGGGAGGGTTCGAATTACTCATGGTTGAGAAAGACTCGTGTCGAGGGAGCTTAATAGAGATCAGACTGAAGAGAAAGAAAGGTGGTTGTCAGGTGCCAGCCACAAGGCTGTGGGTCACATGCGGAGAGCTTGCACTTCATGTCACAACTGATAGGCAGCCATTAAGAGGTCTTAACTAGGGAGTGGTAGGTCAGATGTGTGTCATATGAGAGTGTGGACTGGATGTCAGTCCGGGGACAGGGAGGTGGGCCAGGGTGCTGATACAGTGATCAGGTAGGAAAGGGATGAGGGCCTGACCCCAGGCAGTGGTAGAAAGGATGGATTTGGGAGCTAATAAGAACTAGAGACTGTTACACAGTGTGAACTGAGTTCAGAAAGAGAAAGACAAGTATCATATATTAACCCATGTATGTGGAATCTAGGAAACTGGCATAGATCAAGTTGTTTGCAAAGCAGAAATAGAGACACAGATGTAGAGAACAAATGTATGGGTACCAAGCGGGGAAGGGCAGGTGGGATGAACTGGGAGATTGGGATTGGCAGACATATACTACCATGTAGAAAACAGATAACTAAAAAGAACCTACTATATAGCACAGGGAACTCTACTCAGTGCTCTGTAATGAGCTAAATGGGAAAGAAATTAAGGAAGGGGGGGTGATATGTGTATGCATATAGCTGATTCACTTTACTGTACAGCAGAAACTAACACAGCGTTGTAAATCAAC
Source organism: Redunca redunca (assembly GCA_006410935.1). Taxonomy (NCBI): domain Eukaryota; kingdom Metazoa; phylum Chordata; class Mammalia; order Artiodactyla; family Bovidae; genus Redunca; species Redunca redunca. The sequence continues at coordinate 309,235 of SJYQ01000150.1, read as the reverse complement.
TACACTCTAATAAAAGTGTTTGGTTTTTTTTTTTTTTTTTTTTTTAAAAAAAAAAAAAAAAGAACTAGAATCAGCAGGACTCAGGGAAAATTCAGACATTGAAGGTAAGCGAGAGAGAGGAGTCAAAGATGGCCCCCGGATTTCTTGCCCGGGACGCTCTTTCTTTGGTTGCTGTTGTTTCCACATTTACTTGCCAATGACAAGCAAAAGTTGGCCTGGACTTGCAGAGGACGGCAAATGTTTCACTATGTCCTGCCTGTCAAGGCACCCCGTGGTCGTATAGAGGCACCAAACAAGGGTCTTTAAATCAACATGGGTAACTGAGGGGGAGTCATGACTCTATAAAGATGTGACACCTGGTCATCCTAATGAAGTGACATGTTTGGTCACAAGATACTTCTGTCCCTTACTAACTGAAACAGGCTGAGCGTGATTTTTTTGTGGCTGAGATTGGCTCACTTGTTTAAAATTAAATCACAGCATTCAGCAGCACCCTTTGGGTTTATCAACCTGAAGGGGAGATTTCCAGCAGCTACCAGAGACCTGCTCTCGCCTGCATCTTGTTCTGTTTTGATCAATGCCTGGATGCAGGCATTGCCAGAAGACAAGAAGAAGATATGGTGAAGATATCAGGGGATATAATCAAAATCCAGATGTGTCTTGACAGCCTTAGACTTCCTCTAAGGGCCACAGACAAACTGCATCTGTTCAGGACAAAGTAGAGTGGGTTTTCAAATGACCTGCGTGTGAAACAATGAAAGAAGGTAGTTGACGGTGTGTCAGCGGTGTGCTACATCTGCCAAAAGGGCTGATGTGATATGAGGCCACATTAAGAGAAACGGTGTCGAGAATGAGGGTGGTGATAGACTGCCCTACTTGTTCCTTGTCAGACTGTGCCTAGAGGGCACATTCCAATCAACTGGAATATGTTCAGAAGCAAACAAAAGCATAGTGAGGGGACCTGAAGCAGTGGAGAGAATAGTTGAAAACTATATTTAACATAGAGAAGCCACGGGGTATCTGAAATGCTGTCTTCCAATACCTGAAGCCACACATGTGGAATTAACAAATGCTCTCTAAATCAGTCCTCAAGGTCTGCAGCTGACAACTCCACATCTTAAAGCCAGGTCACTCTTTGAGGCTCTATCTGATCATTCAGTCAGAGACCAGGGAGGCCTCCTTACCCCTCCTCCTCCCTCTCCCCTACATTCATTTTGTCCCAAAGTCTTGTAACTTCAACCCCACTTCCAAATGCCTCCCTAGTCTGCCCTCTTTTCTTCTGTCACATTTTCTACAGTAACGTCAACTCACTTCCCCAGTTCCATTACACACCATAGACAGCCATCTTGCTGAAACACAGGCTCCATTGTGTCACTCCCCTGCCTAAAACCCTCTAAAGGCTTCTCTGTTGCCTTCATAAATCTAAACTCTTTTTTTTCTTTTTTCTGGCTATACCTAACAACTTGAGGGATCTTAGTTCCCTGACCAGGATTTGAACCCGGGCCCTAGGCAGTGAAAGTGCTGAGTCCTAACCACTGGACTGCCAGGAAATCCCAGAAGTCTCAATTCTTTAATGTGGCATCTGAGGCCTTCCATGGCTGCCTCTCCACCCTCCATTCCTGCCTGGCCAGTAACTCCCAGTAAGAGGTTTCCTGTGTTCCTCTGTCCACAACAGGCTAGTTTTATGCCTCTGTGCCTTTGCTCATTCTGACCTTTCTGTGTCATACTCCATTTCGCTCTTCTTGCCTCATCTAATTCTTCCTTGTTTTTCAAAGTAAAGCTACAGAAACCCTTCTATTATTAGGCTTGGCTGAGAATCACCGCAAGGTGCTTTCATGGTGCCTTGTGCCCGCTCCAGTCATTAATAGCTCATGAGATAGGGATGCTCCCCTCTGCGCGCTGTGACTTATCTGTGGGCATCTCCAGGGCCTCTTCCTGAATCAACCGTGAATATTCACTGGAAGGAGGGATGCTGAAGCTGAAGCTCCAATACTTTGGCCACAAAGACTAATCCAAGTGTGTCACTGGTCTTCATAAATTTCTTTTTTTTTTCCCCAAATAATAAGACTAATTGCCATGAAGCTGTGGCCTCAGGCCTAGCATGAAGGCTTAAGAGTTGATGCAGAGTTGACTCATTAGAAAAGACCCCGATGCTGGGAAAGATTGAAGGCAGGAGTAGAAGGGGAAGACAGAGGACGAGATGGTTGGATGGCATCACCGACTCAATGCACATGAGTTTGAGCAAGCTCCAGGAGATGGTGAGGGACAGGGAAGCCTAGCGTGCCACAGTCTGTGGGGTCGCAAAGAGTCGGACCTGACTTAGCAACTGAACGCCAATAATCAGGCCCTTTTCCAGTGCCAGTCACACAGTTGCTTGAGCAAACAAGCACAGGAAGAGTGCCACCTATGTTTCAGAGCTCCTTTGCCTCTCCACTCACTGTGCCATTGGCTTGGGCTTTCACACCCTCAGTTGCTCTGGGTGTGGCGGGGTCTCCTCTGACATTTCCCTGACAACCCCTCACTTAGAATAATGAGCATCCTCAATCCTTAGCCCTGTGAAATCTTCCAGGTGTTATCTGCACCTGCCTTTGCACCTCCAACACACTATGCCATTTGGGAGGCCACTGGACATTCCTGGAGACCCACCTTTGGCTGATCTTCCTTTTCACCCAAGGATCATTTTCTGAGCAGCATCAAGTGTTTCTAATTGAGGCAGTCTGGCACCCTGGACCTATTTTCCTTGGAAGAAGAGGGCTGCTGGCAATCCCTGACTCTCCAGAGCTATTGGCATCTGAGTGAATGGTAGCTGTCATTACCAGCATATGGATATGCACACGTGTAGACGCCTCTAATTTCTCTGCGGCTGTGATAATCCCACAGTGCAGAGACCCTGAGGCTGCCCACCTTGGACGGCCCTCCTTTCATACAGGCACTAGGAGAGACCTTCAGTTTGGAGGAGGGACACACCCATAACATGAAAGGCTCTGTCAATATCTGCCTTTGCATTCTTGGTCTGCCTCCTCTCTCTCTCCACGTGGGGATGGTGCTTACTGGTTCAGACACTAACCCTGGTGGTTATGATCTAGCTGCTCTGAAGGACAAGGGAGAGTTTTTAAGGAGCAGAGCCACGGGCATGCACAAGGGGTGCACTCTAGGATTTACCACAAGATGTCACTCTTGGCTTAAATCAGTAAAATAAATGTGGGCTGGAGGACTGTCAGCTGAGCATGAAGGTGACTCCATCATGGGGCTTTTAAACACCCATTTATAATGCATGCCTGGAAAAGCTGGTTGAAAGACTAATCCAAGTGTGTCACTGGTCTTCATAATTTTTTTTTTTCCAAATAATCAGACTAATTGCCACGAAGCTGTGGCCTCAGGCCTAGCATGAAGGCTTAATAAATCTGTGCCAAAGGAGTGAATGAATGAATACCAAAGCAAGGAATAGAAGTTCGGAGCCCATGGGAACAGCAGTCACCTTTGTTGGTCAAGGCTACTGGGGAAGAAAAGCTGCTAGTTGTTAGCAGTGGGTCTTTACAGAAATGAATTTGAGTGGCCGCAGCCAGGCAAAAGAGTGAGGCCAATCAATGTGGGTTTGCCACCCCTCCAGCCTCACTCTAGGATGCTTCTCCTGTGTCCCATGCTTATTTACTCCACAATATCATAGAAGGTTATATTTTTAATTTTTTATGGTTTTTGCCAGTCACTTAGATTCTCCAGAGTTTTTAATATGATGAGGTATGACCTTCCCAGTTCCCAGCTCTCTCCTTCTTCTTCCCTGGGATAGTTCATTAAAGAAGTAATGAAAGGAGTTACTTGGATTCTGCTTTTTGTCTGGTACAACATTGAAAAGGATGAGATGAGAGTTAAAGAATATGTAGAGTTCTTGTCACAGAAAACTTTAGACAGAAATACAAACAAAAAATTGTGATTCAGTATCAAAAATATTTTAGCAAAGGTTAACTGTGGAAGTGTCACTGAAGAAAAGATGATGACCGGCAGCAGGAGTGGGATAAATTTTCTCGGAGGAGAGATCATACTTGGACTGGAAATTGCAGGATGCCTAGAATTTTCCAGTTAAAGAAGGAAGGTTACGCCAGGCAGAGGGAACACCATGAATAGAAGAGAAGCACACAGGATGGATCCCAGGGTGCCTGCATTGCTCCGAGCCCAAGACTTGGGAGGAATGCTTGTTCAGAGGACATCAGCCAGCAGACCTAGCCAGTCGGGTGCTTGACTTGGTTCTATCTGGCTCCTCACTTCTGGGTGCAGAAGCAGCATCCCTCAGGTGGGAAAGAATAAACTTCAGAAAAGCTACAAGCCATTCCCCAGGTTTCCTTTAAGAAATTAATGTTAATATTCAGTGTTTATTGTCATCTTCCTTCCACAATAGGCCCATCCATGACCTCATCCTTCGTCCACTGAACCTGAGTGGAAGCTCATTTCTTAATTAAAGTACAGCTGCAAAGTTGTTTTTCCCTTGATCACATCATAAGCCAGGATGCTTCTGCTGTGTGTGTGTGTGTGTGTGTGTGTGTGTGTGTGTGAGAGAGAGAGAGAGAGAGAGAGAGAGTGTGTGAGTGCACCTGCTCTGTATGGGTGTGTGTAGGTGTGTGGTTTAAATGTTTACTAGTCTGCTATGTGAGCAAAGAACTCTTACCAGTTTGCAGCTTTAAAGTGAAGACAGTAACCCAGCAAAGCCTCCATACATGCTGACATTCGGGTGTCCTTTCGGTGGGTAAAGATAAAGGGCATTTTGGAACTAATAGAGTTAACTTGCCTCTGCTGGGAATATTAGCACGTGAGTGAAGGCAGATACCGAGGTAGTAACATATATATGCCATTGACAGCTACCATGTCTATTTCAGTCAGTAACTAACCACAATGTTTATTTCTGGAGGCTCTGGGCTGCACTGCGTATCTTCACATTCCACTGCCATCACGTAGGAGCCATGATGTTATGACAGCAGCCAGAAGCAAAAGCATCATATCAGACACTCTTTCAACAAGGTTTTGTTAATAAGATATCCTGATTAGACTAGCTATTAGAAGAATGCTTTTGTGTATTCAGTGAGAAAGATTAGAACTTGAGTACTTGTCAGCCTCTTATCACTTCAGTAAAATCATTTGTTTCCATCGAGTCTCCATTTCATGATCAGTCACGGGCGTTTGGGAGTGGGGAGTAGGAAATAAACGAGGTCATTGGGAGGACTTTGTCACTAGCTGGAGAGAGAGAAACAGAGGGGGAACGAAGAAGAGGGAGTGGCCTTTCCACCCAATGTATATGCTTTAAAAAGGAGCTCTCTGGACAGGCTAGCGGGCCTCATAGCGGGAACAAGAGCACAGTCCACAGGACAGCTGCCACCAGATTGCCGTCATTTTACTTTGGCCTCCCTTCCTGACCAGTGAACATCACATATGCCCTGCCCCTTCCCTGACTCCACCCTTGTCAGCCGCAGCCCTGACCGCTGGCCTTTGTGATTTGTCCACAGGAACTTCCACTACATCACCATCCTCCGGGACCCGGTGTCCCGGTACCTGAGTGAGTGGAGGCATGTCCAGAGGGGGGCAACATGGAAAGCGTCCCTCCACGTCTGCGACGGCAGGCCCCCAACTTCTGAAGAGCTGCCCAGCTGCTACACTGGAGACGACTGGTCCGGCTGCCCCCTGAAAGAGTTCATGGACTGTCCCTATAACCTCGCCAACAACCGCCAGGTGCGCATGCTCTCCGACCTCACACTCGTTGGCTGCTACAACCTGTCGGTCATGCCGGAAAAGCAGAGGAACAAGGTCCTCCTGGAAAGTGCCAAATCGAATCTGAAGCACATGGCATTCTTCGGCCTCACTGAGTTTCAGCGGAAGACCCAGTATCTGTTTGAGAAAACCTTCAACATGAACTTTATTTCTCCCTTTACCCAGTATAACACCACTAGGGCCTCTAGCGTAGAAATCAATGAGGAACTCCAAAAACGTATTGAGGGACTGAATTTTCTGGATATGGAATTGTACAGCTATGCAAAAGATCTCTTTTTGCAAAGGTATCAGTTTATGAGGCAGAAGGAGCATCAGGAAGCTAGACGGAAGCGTCAGGAACAACGCAAATTTCTGAAGGGAAGGTTCCTTCAGACCCATTACCAGACCCAGAGTCAGGGCCAGAACCCGAATCCGAGTCAGAACCCAAACCTGAATGCTAGTCAGAGTGGGACTCAGAATCTGTTTCAGAATCTGATTCAGAATCTGACTCAGAGCTCGGGTCAGAATCCAAGTCCAAAGGAGAACCAGGAAAGCCAGAAGCAGAATCCAGGCCAAGAGCAGAGCGATGGCAACACCGGCAATGGGACCCATGACTATATAGGCAGCGTAGAGAAATGGCGCTAAGTGGCTCCCGAAGGCTTTCACACACTTCTCCCAAAGCGCCAGTCAAAATAGGGCAAATCCTCAAACATGAGAGCGTCCAAACACATCCTGCTTCCTAGAGTTTGGAAGTTCAAAAAAGTTAAGATGTCGCCTTTACAGTTGCCTTTCAATTCAGTGTTCTACTGTGCGTGGGTAAAACAAATTTCAATATGTAATTAAATTGCCTTTTTTTCTTTTTTTTTTGGTTTGTTGGAGTATTTATAAAATCCAAAAGCCAAACCAGACTCACCAGAAATTGCTGTTTAGATATGTTAAGAAGTTCTTAAATTAGTCATAGGGACAAAATGGAAACGCAAAATGTGACCATTTAACTTATGCCTAAGAAATGGACTTTACATTATTCATGATACACTGTCAAAACCCAATCTTGGAAGCAAACATTTTTTCCAGGGGTAAGCATGAATATAACATAAAACAAACTAAACACGAAACTTCATTTTCTTCTGATTATAACCAAGAATCCATTTAAATAAAATAAGAACTGATGGTAGAGTTCACCAAATTGTGGAAAATGGAACACTTCTCTCCCAAACATGAGTAGTTTTATGTAAAAATATTGGCTTTTGAGTAGAAAGGGACTCATCTTTTTATTTGAGATGTTTAAAATTTTAAACTTTTTCTACCTTCTGCTATTTAAAGGTTTTAAACAGGGTGTATCTCATATTAAACCAAACACTTTTTCCAAATGGAGTACCAATGTAAGGATCTAATTTCCAGATGATTTCTGGGCACTGTAATTTCAACAATTCTGGAATCTTTTTGGCGCTGCTTCTCATTCATTTTAAAGCTTCTCCGAGTTGTGCTCATTCCAAACTAACCTGTTTTAGAATCTTTCTTCATCATCTAAATGGTGTGTTGCTGAATTTATTGTGATATATAATCCTGGATTAAAGTCAGGACTTTCTTTCTATAGAATTGTCTTATCAATGTTTGTGTAGTGAGATCCTTATCAGGAAACTCTTGAACAGGATAACGTGTCTTAAAATATTGCTGAAGTTAGTATTCTGTTCTTGATCAGATAGAATTGAACCTGAATGTGAATGAATTGTTATTTACTTTTTGTACATTTTTACTGTAATGTTTCCAGTTGGGCTGGCTCTTTCTAGCCCATTAGCTCTTTTTCATGTTGACAGAGTGTAGACAATTACAAGAGAAAAACAAAGTTGGAATAAGCACTAGGATAGCCAGCGTTATTCAGTAACACCAAAAGCTTTACCTCGATACTTTGGGTTAGCCGTGTACCAGCTTTAGTTTTGAGAAAACAAAAGGAAAAAGTATTCTGCAGTGAGGTTAAACATTAGAAGCATTTGGGTTGAAGAAAGTGATTTGGTATTGGAAGTCTGTGCAAAAACACTTTCAGGGTATCAAGTTTGAATTGCACAGGCCAAAAAGAAGTATATAACCCACTGTGCTACCAAACATCCTGATTCTGGGCAGCTTCCATATTACGGGTTTTGCTATCCTTTCGTAAGGACTTACACTAAGCTTCTGGCTGTAAATCAGAAAGGCAACTGCAAGTGGCATTTATGTTTTCATGAGGGACATGCTTAGAAATGTGACCATAAAGTCACATCTTGTACAATCTGCTCATTTGCATGATCTAATTTCATCTGTAATAATAAGGCCACAAACTGGACAAGAAGCTGAGTACTTGGGTTAAAAAATGTTTTTGACTCTGCGCTTGTATCAGTAGATCGAAATTTTGTTTTGCCTGATAGTATCGCAGTCCTGGGAATCTGAGAACTGGAAAACTAAGAGGAAAAAAATTTTCAAAATCCAAAATACCTTAAAGTCAAA
>SJYQ01000150.1:283402-296943 GCA_006410935.1 Redunca redunca | reverse complement strand
GCTATCTGGTAAATGCCTCTCTTTAACAGCTAAAGGCTGACTCTGAGATGAAGAATTGAAAAAATATATATATATAAAACAGGTTTTTTTTATATAATTAAAATGTATAAAGACCTGCCCTAAGGTTTACGTCTGAGCTTTGAATGTAGCCAGTGACAGATCTCCTGAAAGATCTAACCAACAAAATGCCAACTGAGTCACTGATACTCTCTCCAGCATTATCTGATGTCCCCTGCTGACTGGGGACCTACTTTAGCATACTTAGCCAAGGGTGACTCATCACCAGGCCTCTTCCTTTCCCACCCACCTCCCCACCCTATACTGTCAGAGTATGGGCCTGTCTGCACCCTGAGATCCCAGAGGGTTCCAGAGATCCAGCTACCTCCCCCACCGACGCAGGTGGGTGCTTGGAATTCCCACACTCCAAGTCTCTACTTTGTGCAGGAAACCCTATTAAAATGCGTCTATGCCCCCTAGGAGGGAGGAGGGCCAGTAACCCATTAAAAGCACCTCCTAGTTTATTATATTAGCAGTCACGAAGGGCCCTCAGGGAAGGCAACACTCAAGTCATGTAAACTGAGGTATAGCTCGCTTCACTTTAAAAAAAAAGAAATAGAATATTTTGCTTCCCTGTCATTTGACTTTTAAATTTTTGACCTTGTTTGCCTGAAGGGCAGGATAAGGTTCAATAATCCTCATCAAGTCTCATTAAATTGTATACATTCTACTCTCTTTGTGCTTGGCTTAAATCTTGTGACTTCACGATGCTCACGAAGATTTACTGATGCCTAACTGGGCCTAAGAAAAGTTTAACAGTTTTTGTGACTTTAAAATGCTCCATTGGATTTCATGTGACTTCAGAGGACCTGAAAGGAATTGTCAAGTTTTAGAAGAGAGGGCTTTACCATAGTTCGATGGGCCCTAAAAGGCCAGCTGGAACCCAATCTTACCAGCTTTCTCAAGGATTAATTCAAACACATGAATTTTTTTTCCTGTCAGGTGGGAAAAAGGTTTTCTGCCCCTGAAACTAGCTAGAGCAGGACCATGTGCCCATCAAGGTCCTTGGGATTCCGTTGTAAAGACTGTGAATTTGACCCAAGAGGCAGATTTAGGCTTTGCAAAGGTAAACGACTAGGAGGGAAGGTTAAGTAAGGAGCCTCAGCACTGTCTAGCCAAGATGAATAGGATTTATCAAGAATGAACTTGACCTAACAGTCATCAGCAGTTTCCCAGTGCTCCCGAGTGTCCATTGTCATTGGAAGCATGCTTTATTCAGACTCCAGGGAACTTGACAGGGAGGTCATTGTTTTGATTGCCCAGCACTCCCATGCAAGGTCAGGTTTCTATGCAGCCCACCTGAGTGGTCAAAGTAACTCCTTAATTATTCTGTTCTCAGCCTCTTTCTCAACCACCACACTCATCTTCCTCAAACTGCATCTCAAAACCTAAATCATGGACCTGAGGCCGCAGAAGCCTCACTGATATGTTTGTTTAAAGATGCAAATACCCTGGGCCCCCCTGCAGAGATTCTGAATCAAACTTTCAGGCGCAAAGTGAGAGATCCTGCCTTTTTAGGTGAGATCCTAAGGAGATTCCAAGATGCTCAGGTACAGTGGAGAGCTACTGTCCTAAATCATAGGTCTGATCCTGCACTGCCCTTCTCAGAAAGCGCCGGGAGCTCTGCACCATCTACAGATGGAAGTCCACACTCAACTAAATGCCCAAAGTGCTCCACTCTGCAAAGACTCGCCATTGAAAGCCACCATCCTTGAAATTGACCCTTGACTACTTGAACTTTACTTCTTGCCTTAGGCATTGGTCTTCCAAAATGATTTTAAACAGGAGTTTTTGAGATATCATTGATTCTAACAGACTCTATAAAATCTTACTTAGGCTGATTGCCATCTTAACAAAGTTTTAATGAACTCTAATAAGCCTTGGCTTATTAGCTATGTGACCCAGACTTCATTTTGCTGAGCCTTTCCTTATTTCTAAGATTGAAATTATAATAGTATTTACTCCATAGGTTTGAGGTAATGATTAAATGAGTTAAAACATGCAAAGCACTTTAGAACAGCATTCTGGTACTTTGCAATTAGATTGGATTAATATAGGTAAACATTTCTAGCATTGAAGCAATTTATTATTTTGAACTCATATGTTTTATTCATACAGAAACTTTTAATGGAACACCTACACTGTTTTTCTTGGTAATGTTTTATAGTCTTCCCCCACCTCAACCATTCATTGAACTCTAAGTTACTCAGTAATTGAATTCATTATCACTAAAAGGAAATATTTACTAAAATCCCTGCAGAAACTAGATTTCTAATTTTTTTCTATTTTTCTCCTACATTCCCCTCAGGGGTCCAGTACTGTATTTTACATATACTGGGCATTTTATTTGACACAGTACTATCTGTCTAAAGTTCCCTTTTTTGATGGAAAAGAACGATGGCTATTCTCAATAATACTGGTATTTATTACTATATTTAGCACATGCACAAGGTGTACTTGGCTTTGTACTCAGAATTTCCTGAGTACATCAGCCATGGACTCTGCATTTTCCATGATAATCATGGTTTCTATTATTCTAATCCAAGATCAGTCCGTAAGTTTCAGTTTTTCTGAAAACTATGGTTATCTTTAGTGTCAGTACTAAATTTTAGCATAATTTCATGCATTTAATTTTAATCCCTGGTGGCATATAACCAACAAAATGATATTGTTTGTAAATGAAACACACTCAATGGCTATCTTAAAGTGTCATTCCAAAGTCTGGCATTCAAGACCTCTCAGAATGTGTCACTTATTTGTAATCTGTATCAACATTTGCCCCTCAAACCCCAGGCACCAGCTGAGAGGAGCTATTAGAGGTTTCCCATTGTCTCTTATTCCACCTCGAGGCATTTTACACATTCTGTTCTCTCCACCTTCAATGCTATTCCATATCCCCCTCTCTCTTGCCTTCCGTATCAGCATTGCTTGTTCCTCTACCTAAAAACCACACACAGAAAGGCACCCTCTTCCAATAAGTAATCCCTGCCTTCTTTTCAGACTCTGTTTCGACATCACCACTTCTGGCAAGTCTTCCCTGATCCCTTCCAAACTGGATTTAGTCCTTTCTTCCCTGTGCTCCCCCCAACCTCTGTGTCAACCCGCATCCCAGCACTCATCCTAGAATAGCAAATAGTCTTTTGCATGATCTTGTCCTCTTTGATTTATATACACTTCAAAAACTTGATAGGTCTGTGTCTCTAGTTCTGCTTTGCAAATAAGATCATCTATGCCATTTTTTTCTAAATTCCACATATATGCATTAATATATGATATTTGTTTTTCTCTTTCTGACTTACTTCACTCTGTATGACAGCATCTAGTTCCATCTACATCTCTATAAATGAACCAGTTTTATCCCTTTTAATGGCTGAGTAATACCCCATTGTATATATGGACCACATGTTCTTTATCCATTCACCTGTTGATCGACACAGACATAGAGAACAAATGCGTGAATAAAAAGGGGAAAATTGGGGGTGGGATGAATTGGGAGATTGGGATTGATGTATATACATTATTGATACTATATATAAGATAGATAACTAATGAGAACCTATTGTATGACATAGGAAAGTATACTCAGTGCTCTGTGGTGACCTAAATGAGAAAGAAATCCAAAAGAGAGGAGAGATATGTATACATATAGCTGATTCACTTGGCTATACAGTAGAAATTAACACAATGTTGTAAAGCAAATATACTTCGATAAAGGTTAACTTTAAAAAAACTTGATGGGGTAGGAATATCTTTAAGAGGTGATGAATTAAGCTCTTTGAGGCCATTTCTACCAATCATTCTTCTGCTTGCCCATTTACCTCCTCTGATGGACTGTGAACCCCCAAGAAAGCATAGATTTGACCCGTCCCAGTTATCTTTATAGTTCCAGTGTCCTGGTAGTTCAGTTCAGTCACTCAGTCATGTCCGACTCTTTGCAACCCTATGGACTGAAACTCCAGGCTTCCCTGTCCATCACCAACTCCCAGAGCTCGCTCAAACTCGTGTCTATTGAGTCAGTGATGCCATCCAACTATCTCATCCTCTGTCGTCCCCTTCTCCTCCCGCCTTCAATCTTTCCCAGCATCAGGGTCTTTTCCAATGAGTCAATTCTTCTCATCAGATGGCCAAAGTATTGAAACTTCAGTTTCAACATCAGTCCTTCCAATGAATATTCAGGACTGATTTCCTTCAGGATGGACTGGTTGGATCTCCTTGCAGTCCAAGGGATTCTCAAGAGTCTTCTCCAACACCACAGTTCAAAAGCATCAATTCTTCAGTGCTCAGCTTTCTTTGTGGCCCAACTCTCACATCCATACATGACTACTGGAAAAACTATAGCTTTGACTAGACGGATCTTTGTCCGCAAAGTAATGTCTCTGCTTTTTAATATTCTGTCTAGGTTGGTCATAGCTTTTCTTCCAAGAAAAGAGTGTCTTCACTTGCAGATGGTGGCTGCAATCACCATCTGCAGTGATTTTCGAGCTCAAGAAAATAAAGTCTGTCCCTGTTTCCATTGTTTCCCCATTTATTTGCCATAAAGTGATGGGACTGGATGCCGTGATCTTAGATTTTAAATGTTGAATTTTAAGCCAGCTTTTTCACTCTTCTCTTTCATTTTCATCAAGATGCTCTTTTAGTTCCTCTTCACTTTCTGCCATAAGGGTGGTATCATCTGCATATCTGAGGTTATTGATATTTCTCCCGGCAGTCTTGATTCCAGCTTGTGCTTCATCCAGCCCAGCATTTCTCATGATGTACTCTGCATAGAAGTTAAATAAGCAGGGTGACAATATACAGCCTTGACGTACTCCTTTCCCGATTTGGAACCAGTCTGTTGTTCCATGTTCGGTTCTAACTGTTGCTTCCTGACCTGCATACAGATTTCTCAGGAGGCAGGTAAGGTGGTCTGGTATTCCCATCTCTTGAAGAGTTGTCCACAGTTTGTTGTGATCCACACAGTCAAAGGCTTTAGTGTAGTCGGTGAAGCAAAAGTAAATATTTTTCTGGAATCCTCTTGCTTTTTCTATGGTCCAAGCGATGTTGGCAATTTGATCTCTGGTTCCTCTGCCTTTTCTAAATCCAGCTTGAACATCTGAAAATTCTCAGTTCACGTAGTCCTGCTAGTCATTCACTCAACAAATATTTAACTTACTGTGTGACTGGGTATGCGCTCATCTTGGATATTCAGATATAAATGGAAGAGACATGATACCCCCTCTTGTGGAGCTTACAGTTTAGCATTCAACACTACTAGTCAAAACAGATTACAAGTCAATTATTATGCCAGACCATGCTAAATGCCATAAAGAAAATGTATAGATGAAAGTGGTAAAGGATAACAAAGAGGAAGTATTTAGAGTGAACAAGGAAGATTCCTTTGGCAGGTGACATTTAAACTGCAACATGAAGGGTAAGAAGGAGCCAGTCCTGCAAAGAGGCAGTGCATCAGAGGAGCGAAGAAGCACATTTCAGGTGCTCAATACATATTTGCTGATGAATTAGTTAATGACTGAGGGATATTGAAATGAATTCCTCTGTAAAGGCTTTTATCACATACAGTCACTTAAAATGGAAAGAATCACTCTGACCTCTTTTTTCACTATCTTGGATTTTCCTCTCTGGACAGCCTTGGACCATCAGCAGTCTAACATCAGTCCTTGAACTGCTAGTCCCTTAGATTACAGCAGCTGCTTATAGCAGGGGGTGCCCCAACTCAGCCATTCACTCAGTTCTTAACAGGCCCCAGTGCATATGACCCAGCATCCTGCTCACTGGCCTTGGGCAGCCTCCCAACCTGGCAACTCCTCTCTACGAGCTCTTTTCCAGTGATAAATAAGCCTTTATGTAACTTGTTAGGATGTTGTACTCTTTGATTTATATATCCTTTGAAACACTTGAGAGCTGTAGGCATATCCTTAGATGTGATGAACTAGGATGTTTGTGGTCATTTCTGTGTAGAGTTTGATAGTGGATCCTTGGTCAGGAAGATAATCTGACAAGTCTTTGAACCTCTCTTCCAAAGCTTATCACATACTGCCCTGAATTTTATTTTGTGTGTATGTGCCTTTCTTATCTCCCTTACTGAACTGTAAATATATTTTTTCGGGTAAAAGTGTGCTTTTTGGACATCTTCTGTCTCCCTTTATTGACTTGCTCATTGTGTGTTTGGATTAAATTTTTCCTGTGAGGATATGTTTTGGGACTTTCTTCATTGAATTATATTCTTGGAAAAGCTTCACTTAAGTTCAAGGGCAGTTCATGGTGTAGTGGTTTTTGTGTGTGTGTGGTCCATCCATAATGTGGTTGTATTAGCCAGAAGTTAAATCAGAAAATAGAACCATGGGTGTATATCTATCTACGAAGAGATTTGTTTTAGGAATTTGACATCACACAATCTTGGGAGGTCATTAAGCCATCTCTGTAAGGTGATTATCTTTGTCTGATGCTGAGGTTTGAAGTCCACAGGGCAGGCAGTTGGGAAGGAAAGATGGATGTAAAGCAGAGGAAACCAAGAACGTGGTGGAACCCATGAGGATGGATTGAAATCCATGGCAGTACTTGGTGCCTTGACCTTGATGTCATGGTTGTCTCACAGAGGCCAGGACACATTGTCACAAAGCTAAACACATGTACACCTGGTCCAGAAGTTGGAGAAGCTGAAGGAGGATACAGGGAAAGATGGAACAGTCATCAGTCCAGTCACATCCTCACACCTACAAGGTAAGCCAGCAGATACACAACAAAGTGTGCAACATGGTTGCTGCTTCCTTTCTTCCCCCAACATCTCCCACAAGAATCTCTCTTGTGGACCACTCTAACTGAAACATCCAGGAAAGGGAATACTGGGAAATGTAGTTTGATCTAGGCAAGTGGGTTGATTACAAAGCCAACCCAGTGACTTTGACTCAGCGCTCACTCCTTGGAACCTGTAAGCTATCAAATGCTCCTTACTCGCTCACAGTAGAGAAATCTAACCTGTTTCCTTCAACCCTACTTGAGTGGGTCTGACTTCCCTAGTTGATTGACTCAGCCTCATTGTACTCAGTCTCCAAACATTGTTACTCCCTTAAATATGTCATATTGTCACAGCCCTCAGAGAGATGCCCTTATGGATCTAATAAGGTGACTTTTCTTCTGCTGTGTTTAAACTGATTTTTTAAATTAGTTGCTGTTGTTTTTCATGAGGGCCCTTCCTTGGATTGTTCTGCCTCTTACTAGTTCTTCAAGGGCTAGACAGTATCATAAGGGAGTTGTTCAAAAATCAAACATAGACCTGCTATGTCTATGGGTAGATTATACTGTGAAAGAAATAGTACTTTTGTAAAGAATTTATTCTGGAAGTCACTTTCCTGACTTTCAGGATTTCTGGTTGAGTCTTTAGAGCCGATTGAGGCATTGAGGCAGTCCAGACAGGAGAGAGAAAAAAGGAGCGAGAAAGACAGAAGGAAGGAAACACAGTGGGTAAGCCTTGCTAGCATAGCCTTTCCCTTCCAGTTTGGCGGCTGGAAAGAGAAAAAAGGAAGACAAGATGGTGATGGACGCTTTGCAAGGTTTTAGCAGAGAGGATCTTGGCAGGTTGCCTACAACAGAGAATGTGCAGTTCATAGATATGACCACAAGATGGTGCAGTAACCATGTACATTGTGTACCCTGGAGGGAGGGGATCAAGGCCCTCTAAATATTCAGCTCTGTTGTTTGTCCATATGGGGCCTAAGCATTGGGAAGATAGTAAATGTGGAAGGCAGCCAGGGAATTTGAATGCTTTACCAAATATTATCTTCCGTGTTTGAAAATGAAGAAAACCTATTTACAGCCATGCTTGGCTCTGAAATCGTAGCGACGAGTAGTGGGTATGCAAATCTGTCAGCTAATTATGAGTGCTTCACTTTTGTCAGTTACACGGCAAACTAATAAACTGTGACATAAACTGGCACGTTTCATACAACAGATTCTGTTGCCATTGGGCGTATTTGATGTGCTATGAGGCGGAATGGGACACAGAGTTTTTGTCCCTCTAAACATAGACTTTTCTCTTGAGGCCTGGATGATGAATTTCATTGTATCCTCCTTAAATCCCGTACAGGACATTGAAATAACAGTGGTTTAGGATGACTTAAGAGTTTCAATGCAAGTAATTGTTGCCTTCTCATCTGCTTGGGGCTCAACAAAGGTAGATTGGTTCATAGAACCCATTAGCAACATAATTCCTAAACGTAGGCATATGATGTGGAGGGCCTAGCTAAAATGTTATGAAATATAGGATTTTGAAGTGAGTGTAAACTATCTTTAAGTGCTTTAGAAAAGAATGCATAACTCAACAGGTAAAACCTGGCTCACCTTTAATCTGTATACTGGTCAGAGAGATTGTGTGTGTGTGTGTGTGTGTGTGTGTGTGTGTGTGTGTGTGCGCACACGAGTTAGTTGTTCAGTTTCAGTTGTATTTGACTCCTTTCAATCCCATGGACTATAGCTCTCCAGGCTCCTATGTCCATGGAATTCTCCAGGCAAGAATACTGGAGTGGGCTGCCATTCCCTTCTCCAGGGCATCTTCCCAACCCAGGGATCCAGCCCGGGTCTCCTGCATTGCAGGCAGATTCTTTACTAACATCTGAGCCACCAGGGAAGCCTGTTCAGAGACATTAGTTTTATGTATATAACAGAGAATGCATTTGAAACTAACTTTATTCTATTCAAACATAAAATAATTTAAAACTGGAATTTAAAAAATTGTTGGGTTTCTACACAGAAAATCCTATAGGAAGATAATTTTAAGATGTTACAAAAGATAAAGACACGTGACAGTTTAGAAGAAAATAACTATACCATATGTAACAAAGGGTTGCTATCCATCATTACAAAGAACTAATATAAAACCAATAAGGAAAAGATAAACAAGCCAACAGCCAAATGAATAAAGATCTTTGAACAAGAAATTCACAGAAGAAATACAAATCCCTAATAACATATGAACAAGTGCTCAATCTCACTGCATAATGCAGAAGAGTCCTTAAGTACTGGTAACGGGGAAATGCAAATCCAAACAAAAAACATAGCACTTTTTTTTTTTTTACCTCTCAGATATGGGGAAAAAAGGATAATATCCAGGGTTGTTAAGGGTATATCGGAAGAGATACTCTCATATACTCTTGAGAGTAAATTGTAACAGGAATTTCTGGATGACAATTTAACAGCTTCTATCAAAACTTCTAATGTGTATGCCAAGAAATTCCACTTAAAAATTTTTTTAATTGTGGTAAAAGTTACATAATATAAAACATACTCTTTTAACCACATTTATCTGTACATTTCAGTGACACTAACATTCACATTGTCCTGCAACCCTCACCATCATCCAGCTCCTGAATTTTTCGCCTTCCTGAACTGAATCTCTGTCCCCATTAAACACTACCTGCCCATTCCCCCTCTCCCGCTCCCTGGCATCTACAAATATACTAAGAAATTCCACTCTTAGGAATGTCTCCTATCCTATAGAAATACTCAATATGTGTCCACATTTGTGCATATAAAATGGTCATCACGGCATTGTTTATAATAGAAAAGATAGAAACCAATCCAATTGTCTGTCAATGAGTCCAGTGGCTAAAGAAACTAGCATGTCAATACTATGAGATATGCAGTTGTTAAAAGGATTAAGACAGAGCTGTATGTACTGACATGAGCCAACCCCAGTCTATATAGTTAAAAAGGGTGAGTGTGTGTGTGTGTGTGTGTGTGTAAATATACAGAAACAGATCTAATAATGCTGATGAGCTCTAGCTCTGTGGAAGGGCTTTGGATTGAGATGTGAAGGAACGCTCTCACATTTTGCTTTCTATACTTCTTTCTATATGTTTAATAAGTAGGTATTAACATACTGTTTAGTTGCTAAATTGTGGCCGACAATTTGCGACCCCATGGATTCTAGCCTGCCAGGCTCCTATGTCCACAGTATTTCCCAGGCAAGAATACTGGAGTGGGTTGCCATTTCCTTTCCCGATCAATGAATTATCAAATTTCAAAACACGTTTATTTTTAAAGCTATTATGAGAATTATAAAAGTTACAACCTCTCTCCTCAAAGTTTCACAGGTGCCCAAATAATCCTCAATAACAAACGAAAAAGTGAAGACTTACATAACACAGAGATTAACAACTGTGTGCTCCTAATGCCTCTTATTTTTGTTCCTTTCAGGTCCACAGAATTTGCTTTTATTACAAGTTCTTTCTGGCTGTCATCTGGCTGTGACCCTCCAAGGGACAATGGGAGGGACTGGGATGAGGACCAAGAGGACTGGTTAGAAAAGTACATTTTTCTCTCCTTCGACCTATGTTGCCTTAACTCATTGAAGAATGTTTTCCTCCTTGCTTTTTGTGTCTTTTCTTATTTTAGGGCTTTCCAAATTGTGCTTCTACACAATCATGCAGTTTTTAGTACTCATCATTAGAATTCCATGATCTGGTTAGATCTGGACTTTTGTAAAAGCATTCCAATGTGCTTTTTCTGGGAAATTGTCACTTTAGCCAACTCTATTTCTTGCTCTCCCACCTCTTGTTACTTCCTAGGGACTAAAAAAAATGACATAATCCATTCTGGGATCCATGGAATTGCTCCACACTTTCCTTGTGATCACCTGGGGCCTTCTATCATGGTTTTTGATTTGTTAAAAAAAAATTTTTTTTTTGCCTTCTTCAACTGCATTTTGTTGAGTGTTTTTGATTTCTGAGTATATGCTTTTGCACCAGGTAGCATCCATCAAGGTTACATCCACAATCAACTCCTTAACTATTTACCCTCAGAGGAAAATTTGCTATGATGAATCCTGTCCATTTTAGCTGATTAGTTCACCTTCTTTGCCGAGTGGTTGCGTTAAATACACTCCTGAGGCATATTTTGCGATTTGTGCCCTGGTGCAGTTTTTTCCAACAGGTATATAGATTGCTGGTCACACATCACTATCAGATTTTGACCTGCAGTTATATTTGTAAATGACTTTTCAGCCTTTTCCACTACTTCCCTTGATCTGTATATCTATAAAGAACTCTTTTTCTGAGATCCGTATCATTTATGTATGTTCCACTTTAACTCTCTATGACCTCCTCTTTGCTTTATTCTAGAAGATAATAAGTATCAAAGACTAGTATCCTCCTCTGTCCATTTTTCATATACTGTTCTAGATCTATTTTCTTTTGTTGGAGGAGGTTAAAACTAGCTACCATTTATTATGTAATCTCTGGGATGAAAATCTTCATTACTGAATTTTTCTGTAATGAGCAGGCGTATTTGTCTTCTACCCAGTAAGTATTGATGAAAATATTAAATAGCATCAGCACTAGGTCAGTTCCTTGAGAAACACAATACAGCGTGCTTCCTTGCCTCTGGTTCTTTTTGAACTATCAAAAAGTAGTTTGCCAATATCATCCTCTAGTGCCAATTGTATATGGTCTGAGCCATATTTTTCAAGCTAGTTAATAAGTAGGTCATGGCCAGGAGCAGAAACAAAAGCCTTTCTAAGGTCAATACATATTATGTTGTTTGCTACCCAAAATCCATTAGGCTTGTCATCCGTTACCAACAAAAATTATGTTGTTCAGCAGGGTTTTTTCCTTTCATAATGTAGTATCAATAGTTATTCAGCTCCCTGTGCTCTTCTTACCTTTCTTTTAACTTTTATTGTGAAATTAATTTTTAAATGTTGTCCTGTGAGTAAGATTAGGTTTATCTTTCATGTCTATGTTGACTCCAACCTTTCTTGGAAAATAGGTGGTGTCTTTGTCTTTGTTATGATCTCCAGGAAACTTTCAAGAATTTCCAAACATGGTACAGTAGTTCATCAAAGAAACTAGATGATTCTTTAAACATTTTAGGATGAAAGTCCTAAGATACTGTTTTGAATTCTCAATCTCAACTATGATTGTTCAGTATTAAATCACAGAGATTTAAGCAGCCCATGTTGCCTGCTGTGACTTTGTGTGTGTGTGTGTGTGTGTGTGTGGGTGTGTGGGTGTGTGGGTGTGTACACTAAAGTTTCCTTTGACTTTAGTGTTATGTTTTCGATTACCTCCCCACACACTCAAAGAACCACACTACTTCCTTTTCCTTTTGTACAATATGCATTATTTTCCTGTGCATCAGTTGCTAGCAAGATCTTATTCCTTGCTTTCACTCTCCCTATTTTATCTTCACATGTAGCTGTTTCAAGTCTTTTATGGACTGGAGAAAGGCATTAAATAAATCTACTTCCTCAACGTCCTCACAGATAATTTTGTTCAAATCTGATTATGCCAAGGACTGCAATTGTTATCTCTTGGAAATAGCACTGGGGATGGGGCTAATGCTTGAGAAAGCCTCTTCTGATCCTACAGTGGGGTTTCACATCCAGACTTTAAATGTGTAATCTCTAGTTATGTAAACCCCTCGCTGTCTCTCTATATAGTACAATGTCTTTTATTTATCTTTTTAAAATAAATATATAATAGGAAACTATTCTCTGCTGCTTAGATTCCCCCCCCCAACTTTGTATCATAATTCTTTTTTCACTAACATAAGTGTACAAATTAGAAAAGTAACTTTATGCATGCAGGCAGACCGTCAAACTCGTCTTCATATTATGCTGGATAAAAAAAAAAGAAAAAAAACAAAAAGCAAAACCTCTTATTGGAAATTTTCTCTTCTCATTTTTGCTTCCTATCAGCTTTGGTGGGAAAAGTACAGCAATACTATTATAATCAATATTAGCTACCTTTTATTGAGTGTGTACTATGAGCATGCCCTTGAATTGTTTTAACCACTTAACCCCTACGTTATACCTGGAGTAAATGGAAGTTCAGAGAAGTTAAGTGATTGGCCCAAAGTCATACAGGTAAAGAGTGACATGGTTGGTCACTCTCTCGGTCGCCCTTTGTGTGTGTGTGTGTGTGTGCTCTTTATTTTTTATTTATTTTTTTTACTTTACAACACTGTATTGGTTTTGCCATACATTGACATGAATCCGCCATGGGTATACATGAGTTCCCAATCCTGAACCCCCCTCCCACCACCCTGCCCATATCATCTCTCTGGGTCATCCCAGTGCACCAGACCCAAGCATCCTGTATCCTGTATCGAAACTAGACTGGCCATTCGTTTCTTACGTGATAGTATACATGTTTCAGTGCCATTCTCCCAAATCATCCCACCCTCTCCGTCTCCCACAGAGTCCAAAAGTCTGTTCTATACATCTGTGTCTCTTTAAGATGATTCATGTAGACAGCAAAGTGATTCAGTTATACACACACACACGTATATAGTATTCTTTGTCAGATTCTTTTGCATTTTAGGGTATTACAAGATATTGAGTATAGTTCCCTGTGCTATACAGTAGGACCTTGGTTTTTTTTTAATCTATTATATATATATATATAGTACTGTGTATCTGTTAACCCCAAACTCATAATATATCTCTTTGTCCCCACCCCCGTTAACCCCTTTGGTAATCATAAATTTGT